>JAODAL010004723.1:0-20000 GCA_025379985.1 Phyllomedusa bahiana
TGCCCAGCTTTTGGGAGTACCTTCAGTATTGCTTTGGAGGTTGACAAAGCTTGTGGTTCCAGCAATCCAGGGCAACAGGCTTCTGTTACAGTTGTGGGTTCTCAGGCCTTGTTTCACCATCCCTCTGTCATTCAGCAGCAGTCGCCTTTACACACTGTGGTACCTGGTCAGTTAACATCAGGCACGCCACTAACAGTCATACAACAAACTGTCCCTCAAGGTCATATATTTGGAAGGGTGCAAAGTATGCCTGCAGGTACTTCTGGACTTCATCAAGGTCAACTCCTCACCACATCGTCACAAACTGTTCATGTCCCTTCTCAACAGTCCCCAGCTTCCAACCAGCAGAAAGATACAGTCATCATAACTCCACAACAATATGTAACCACCTCCTCTTCTAACATGGTGTCAGCTACAACTGTTCAAAGTTTCCAAGTAGCAGCAGGGCAAGTGGTTACAATAGCTGGTGTTCAGAATCCTCAGACTTCTAGAATTGGGTTTCAGAACATTGCTCCCAAACCCCTTTCTTCTCAGCAAGTATCCTCCACAACGGTCGTTCAACAACCTTCGCAACAGCAGCCCCAGCAAAGTGTAGTCATCGTCAGCCAGCCAGCTCAACCTGGTCAAGCATACGCACCAGCCATTCACCAAATAGTTCTTACTAATCCAGCTGCCATTCAGGCTGGACTAACTGTTCAGTTAACTGGACAGACCAATTTAACACCTTCCTCTTCTCCAATACCAACTCCAAATAACCAGCTCCCACCAGTGATTACTTCAACCCCTACCACCTCAGTTTCCCAAGGACCACCTCCTACTGTTAGCCAAATGCTCTCTGTAAAAAGGCAACAGTTGTCACCAGCACCTCACCAACAGCAGCAGGCACAAGCTCAGCAACAGTCGCAAGCCCAGTCCTCCCAGCAAGTACAGGTTCAGCAGCAGCAGACCCAAAGTGGAGGTGTCGGACTTTCCAATCCTGCCGAATCCAGCCTCATTAAACAGTTGTTGCTTCCCAAACGCGGCCCTTCGACCCCCGGAGGCAAACTCATACTCCCTGCACCGCAAATCCCCCCGCCCAACAATGCAAGAGCACCAAGCCCTCAGGTGGTCTATCAAGTCGCCAATAATCAGACTCCTTCATTTGGTGTGCAAGGGCAGACCGCAACTCCACAAATACTAGTTGGGCAGCAAAATGTGCAGTTAGTCCAGAGTACAATGCAGAATCAAACTGCTGTACAGACTGTTCCCATATCCATCTTGCCAGGGCAGTTAATATCAAACTCTCCAGCAACAATATTTCAAGGAACTTCTGGCAACCAAGTTACAATAACAGTTGTGCCAAACACGAGTTTTGCTACTGCAACTGTAAGTCAGGGGAATACACCTCAAATTATTGCACCAATGAGTGGGACACAACCTGGAGTTGGATTACAGGTACAGACACTTCCAGCTGCTCTCACACAACCAGGTGGGCAATTGCCAGGACCTGCTTCTTCACCCCCTTTTAAGGGCGACAAAATCCTTTGCCAAAAGGAGGAAGAGGCAAAGGAAGCTACAGGCTTGCATGTGCACGAGCGTAAAATTGAAGTGATGGAAAATCCTTCTTGTCCAAAAGGCTCTGTTAACACCAGCAATGGGGAAACGACTGAAAGTGAAGTGCTAATGGGAAACCTTTTGAATGGTAAAAAGTGTGACTCAAGTCTACCTCCTTCAAACTCAGGGAAAAATCCGAATGAGGCCAGTCAAGTGGTCACCAATGGGTCGTCTGTGGAACTGGGGGAAAACGGAGCTTCTTTAAAACAAAACTCTGAACAGCGGGATATACAGGATGGGAAAACGGACTTAAAAAAGCCACAGGTTAATGGGGTTTGTGATTTTGAAAAGGGAGACTGTTCTCATTTGAGCAAAAACATTCCTAATCACAAAGCTTCCAATCACGTGGGAAATGGCGAAATCTCTCCAGTGGCGCAACAGGACATTCTCGATTGTGCTCAACAAGTTACTGCCAAAGGTGATCAAGTGGAGAAACTTTCCAATGGACCTATGTTGCCCAACAGTTTGACACATTTTGCGAGTAGCATAAATGATGTCTCAAACCTTGCAATCCAGATACAGTGTGGTAATGCAACAGATCTACCCAATGGACCTCTAGCTTCAAGTTTGAATTCAGATGTGCCTCAGCAACGTCCGACTGTTGTCGTCTCAACGCAGTCTACGGCTTCTGTTTTACCGGGTCATCAAGTTATTGCAGTGCCCCATATAGGAACTAGGATCACTCCAACTGCACTGCCTGCAGATACACGCTCTACAAATGGCACAGCAGAATGCAAAACTGTAAAGAGGCCAGCAGAGGATACTGATAGGGAAACAGTCGCAGGAATTCCAAATAAAGTAGGAGTTAGAATTGTTACAATCAGTGACCCCAACAATGCTGGCTGCAGCGCAACAATGGTTGCTGTGCCAGCAGGAGTTGATCCCAGCACGGTAGCTAAAGTAGCAATAGAAAGTGCTGTTCAGCAAAAGCAGCAGCATCCACATTCTTTTGTACAGACAGTTGTTGCACAGGTAAGTTATCGGCAGTCCCAAATCAATGTGTTTAATGCTATAAAATTGAAAGTATGACGAAGTTTAATGTTCAATCTGAAGTTTAAATCGACATGTGAAGCTGAATAAGGCTCTCTTCACGCTGTTTGCATTGCCTTTCTGAGGTTTCCATGGGACAGACCAGTACTATGCGAGGGTTTTTTTTTTATGAGGTGTTCCCATCTTAGACATTTAGGGCGACATGTATGAATTCTGGCGCTGATAGGCCAGCTCTAAATCACTTTAAGGTAGTATAGACTGTGCCAGAATGTATGAATCTGTTCTTCTTCAGTTCATACATACATGCGCAGTCTAGTGCAAATACGACAAGTCAGGCTCAGGCACCACCTTTAACTTGGTCTGGCTTTTCTAACCGTTCTGCACCAAAGTTTTGGTGTCAAAGAATCATTAATGTGTCTACTTCTCCTAATGTGGTGCAACGCCCCCAGAACACCCCAAAACTTTGGCGCGCTAAAAAGTCTTTGGCGCGGTACCGAGGCACTTATCCAAAGTTTGGAGTACCTCTGTTCATACATCTATAGAACTGGTCTACTACAGCTTTTTGAGGCCAGAATTCTGGTGCAGCAGCATTCATATATGTCGCCCTTAGAGCATATCGATAGGTTTGAGTCCTTGGGGTCCTATCTTGAGAACGGGCCCCTGAAAGTCTCCGTGCAGAATGCAGAAGTTGTCACGCTTGCATGGTACTCCCCATTCTGTTGCATTGGACTCCTGAGTACAAGCAAACACCGTGCTCGCCTGTACTGTGAGGTTATATTAAAATAAATGGAGCCTGCTCATGCAAGCTCCTCTTTTAGGGGCCTTTTCTTCAGTTTCCCTGCTAAGCATCCATTAGGAAACTTAGAGGGTTTTCCATCTTGGATATTTTTGGCTTATCAATAGGACTGGTCCCACCTCAAACATTTATGGCATATCTTTTCAATATGCATTCAATTTCTAAGATGGTAACCCCTTTTTAATGGATACCCCTGTATGGAGTAGCACAATCTGGTGCGCTATGCCATACAGCAAAAACAGAAATTGATATCTGACATGTACAGGTGTAAAGGATGCTCTTGGACTCTGTCAGGTAAGTGAAAGTGTACTATTGCATTTGATATGTACTTCAGGAGCTTTCCTAGTGCCTAGAGCAAGCGGACCCTGCTTAACACAGCATTAAAGTAGCCTGATATTGCACTTAACATACCTTATTTTGAATCAGACTGTGTCCCCATTTCCATCCATAGATGCGTTGGAGGTTCTGCTTACTATTTGTACTAAAACTACAGTATCTTGTCCCCTGCGAGCTTGGTTTTTTGATGAATCTTTAAAGAAAAAGTTATAATAACGCAATAACTTTAAGATTTGTTGTTAAATAATGGCAACTAGTCCTCATGTATGTACATGAAAAAAAAATTAGGAGTGATCAGTGGCAACAAATCGTGTCTCATCATCACACTGAACATACGTTGACAGGTCTATTATAACAAATGATCCTTGTAGGAATGTTTCTGCTGCTTACATGCACCCCCTTTTACTGTTTGCCTCTTGCATCTGGGGTTTTTTATTTAATCTCTTCAATATTTTTTCCGCAAAGAATATTGCAATTAGATTTTACTTTCTAGATTCCCGAGGGCCTAACAGACCCCATTATAGTTGATGGGGTTAGTCTGTCAGTTTTGATCTATTTGATATGGTATTATAGTGCCATGGTTTCATCGAGAAGTTGAAGCCATGATGTTAGTGTGACCAAAGCCCTTATCGCTGCTATATGAGGTGTTTTTAATTTTTTTCCTGCTATATACAACTATATATCTTTGATTTTAGAAGATTTATACCTCTAATATCCCTGGAACCATGTTTATACCATGATACAACCTGTGTATTAACGAAGGCCACGTTTGAAACCCTCCTGAATATTTGTGAATGTAATTGGTATAAGTTGGAACAGTAGAGTGCAGTGTGATTTACTAATGTAGTTTCTATTTTTTTCATCTCTGTGCTTGTCAGAAGGAACATTCCCTTTTCCAGTTGCTAAGGGTCCCAAGGATTGTCCACCCTTCATTGGTTGACCTATCCTAGAGACACGAAAGCAGTGCTGTATGATTTATGTAACGGTCATATCTAATCTGAGATCATGCAATGCTGTTTTTGATCAGGATACAGCACTACAGTAATGCTTAAACTTTTTCAATAGCATTTATTGTTTTTCTTTTTGTACAAAAGAAGAAAAACATGGTTCTCTTCAAAAAAACAGCACCACATCTGGCCTGACCATGGGTTGTGTATGATATGGCAGCCAAGCTACATTTAATGAAGCTTCTGACTCCTTATTCCCTCATACACGGCACATGTTTAAGTGATAACTTTACTGTAGTAAAATGGTAACATCAGACTTATCACCTTATGAGGTTTTGATCATTTGAGTTTCAGGCTCCATATCTTACAATTCACACACTTTGTCTTGAGGTACCATCTTTTATAGACAATCATCTTACCGATCTTATACATAAATTTGACTTGCAAGTATTTAGCATCTGGTTAGTTCTCTAGATTCTTGTCATGTAACTGCATTGTTACTGTTCTGCACCTAAAATCAAAATGTTAATTTACCGTATATACTCGAGTATAAGCCGAATTTTTCAGCACAAAAAACGTGCTGAAAAATCCCCCCTCGGCTTATACTAGAGTCACTGTCGGTGCTCGTGCGCTGCGATGCCCGTGTGCCGACAGGGACGCTTCAGTTATATGCGACTCCTCAGGGAGCGCATATAACTGAATGCCAAGTACCTGACAGCGTTCGGACGCTGCGGTGGCCCCTGGCGCTGTCGGTGATCTGTTCCCCCTGCATGCAACTCCTCCGGAGCGCATACAGGAGAAGATACCAATGCGGAGCAGAGAGTGAGTGCTCTGCTCCGCAGTGGACTCCGGGCGGCCGCAGGCTCACGGCTGTCCGGAGTTTCCGGCACAGGCAGCGTGTGTCATCACACTGCGTGCGTGGCCTGATGACATCACCCACCTGTGCAAGAAGAGTAGAGGAGAGCGCGCGGGAGGCCGGACAGCGAGGAGGCGGAGCAGCGGGGAGCTAGGTAAGTGGTTTTTTTTATATTTTAAAACACTGCCTATACCTGCCTATAGCCTGCCTAGAGGACCTATACCTGCCTATAGCCTGCCTAGAGGACCTATACCCTGCCTAGAGGACCTATAACCTGCCTATAGCCTGCTAGAGGACCTATACTTGACCTATAGCCTGCCTAGAGGACCTATACTGCCTATAGCCTGCCTAGGGTACCTTATACTTGCTATAGCCTGCCTAGGGACCTTATACCTACCTATAGCTGCCTAGGGGACCTATACCTGCCTATAGAACTGCTCTAGAGGGACCTATACCTGCCTATAGCCTGCCTAGAGGACCTATACCTGCCATAGCCTGCCTAGGGGGACCTATACCATGCCTATAGCCTGCCTAGGGGAACCTATACCTGCCTATACCCTGCCTAGAGGACCTATACCTGCCTATAGCCTACCTAGAGGACCTATACCTGCCTATAGCATGCCTAGGAAGACTATTACATGCCTATAGCCTGCCTAGGGGACCTATATCTGCCTATACTCTACGACCTATACCTGCCTATAACTGCTAGGGGAAACCTATACAGCCTTTCTCCCCTGGGGTACATTAAATACTGTATATCTGCCTATGGGGGCCCTTTAAACTCTTATTGTAATTTATTTGGTATTTTTTTTTATTTTTAAAATTTCACAGTACCCGCTGTGTTTTCACCCTAGGCTTATACTCAGCCCAATAAGCTTTCCCGGTTTATTGTGGCAAAAGTAGTGCCTCGGCTTATACTCAGGTCGGTTTTATATTTCGAGTATATACGTTATGTTATTTTGTTAGTATTTGGTAAATCCATTTTGGGCTTTCAGCTCTGCCTGAACCCTTTGGCCCGCTGGTTTCAATTCAAGCATCTTGACAGGAATCTGATTCCAGGTTCTTTATATTTTTTCCCATGTTGGTGGCAGACGGGCTTGAGTTTTGAATACAGCTTTTGCTGAACTACCCCAAGTTGATCTTGGTGAGGTACTTGGGACTATGGAGGCCAATACCAGCAACTCTACTTCATTGTCATTGAAACCCTTTTCCTTCTCCAACCTTGATTATGCTTCAGGTTGTTGTCTCGCTGAACACTATGTTGTCCTTTTCATACCCATAGTACTCGAGGTTATGAAGTAACTCATCTTGTAGGACACTCACATATAGCTCATCAGTGGGACCCCCATTGATCCTGGTCAAGTATCAACATCTTTGTCTATGAAACATCCCCATATCAGGCTTCCTCCACCGAACTCAACAGTTTCTTCAGTTTCTTGATCTGTTAGTCCCATTCTTCCAAACACATTTGCCCCCATCAGAGCCCGCTCTATTGACTTTCATTGCTCCAAATTGCCCATCTCCAATCTTCCATTTTTCATACTTTTATTTAAACTCTTTGCCGATGCAAATTATGACGAGATTGAAGTTGTGGCGGCTTCACCTATCTTCAGGCCATCATTCCAGACCTGTGTAATGCGTGTTGCACGGTTCTTGCATGGACGCCTGTAATCTCGCTCTTATGAAGCATAGAAGCCACATCCACTGCTGTCTTGTCACATTAGTACTGATAGACCTTGTGATGAGCCAACTTGTTGATACTTTGCCTGGACTTCCCCCTCCTTGACTTTTGAATGGATGGACTTCATTACATATTCTTCCAGCTGTCATGGCACTTCTATAATGTAGTTTGGCAATTTTCTTGCCCGAGAGACCGCGATCGATGAGCTGGATGATGCTGATTCTCTTTTCTTTTGAAATCATCTTCATGGCTGCTCCTTGATTCGAACCAGTGACCTTTCACTTGGGAATCAGCTTAATAACACATTGAGCTATTAGGAAATTTGAGAACAGGTTGTAATTTGTAGGAACAAGAATTTCCCACCACCAGGAGCAAAACAGTAACAATGCAGTTACATGAAAAGAGTCTAAGAAATAATCATAAGCTAAATAGTTGCAGGTCAAAGTTATGTAAGAGATAGCCAAAATGATTGTCTATGAAGCGATGGTAGTCTCACGTTGAAAGCTGTAGTGGATGGAGAGATATGGAGCCTGAAAAGTTCTCCATGTAAAATATATTTATTGGATACAACTTTAGAACCCAAAAGACTTTAAAAAAAAAAAAAAAAATTTGGTAAACCTGCAAAACGCTGCAATAAGTGGGGACGAAAACTGTTAACAAAAACGTACTGAATAACACTTGTGGAGTCTATGAATTTGTTAAAAAAGAAATAGTATCGCCTCCATCAGATCCTCCTTTATAGATGACCTCACATCTGATCAAAATTTCCAGGCTAGAGAACAGCCTCTCTACACTAACTTGGGTTGGGTGCAAAGCTGTGACCACAGGGGCAACATCTCTAACAATGTCATGGTATAAAGGAATTGCCTTTTGAACAGTTAGTTTTGAAGAATGGTTGAACTCTTCTACTTCTTTGAAAGCAGGTGAAAAATGTTGCTGAAATCTGGTCAATCTGTTGCTATGGGAGCAGAATCTTTTCCCCTGCGGCAACGCTTTGCCTGCTCCATGTCATCCAAATTATTTTCAAAATTACACTCCTCATGTGATGAGGCTGAAGATATGGGAGCAGTAGCACTGGCAAGATTCCTCTTGCTCTTGGCACTGCATTGAACTAACTGGACCAACTTATTATTTATTTTTGGGGGTCGGTCCATTTTATTATGACTCTGACTCCTGCAAAATGGGCACCAACTCTGCAGCCCTGGCTGCAATAATGCACACAACCTGTGGACAGAGGTGTGGCAGTGATGTGCCCAAAATTGCACTGGTGGTCTTTAATTGTAGCTTCAAAAAGTTTACTTGTTATCTGCTGCATATTTAAGTATAGTAAGGTTATAGTCACACGGTGTATCTTTCTCATGGAAAAATACTCTGTTTAGAATGCAGCAGAAATCTTTTGAAAATTTCACTTTTTGTTTGTACATCTAGATTTCATGACAGTTTGACGTATCCAGTAGGGCTAATCCGGGGCCTAGCTTCTGCCACTTTTTCTACACAGAGAACACTTCTATAAATGACATGTAACGTGGTGTGTAAAAAAAAACAAAAAAAACAGTGCATCACACGGTGCATTAAAAATAAATAAAATACACTGTGTTCTCTTTGAAGCCAGTGAGGAGCTTCACATGCAATTTCTTCACATGCATTTTGATGCTCTGTTTATGCACCACAATACAGGTTAAAGCAGTGTGCATGCAGTGGTACTGGTATATGTCAATAAGCCGTTCTAGATCCTAGGATTGATACCAAACATAGGAAATTAAGGGGGAAAAGAAGGAATCTGTTCTTACAATAATACGAATAGGATGTATTTTATAACACTGCTTAATACTAAACTACAAATGCAGTGGGTGAAATACATACTTTACATAAACGAAAACTTACCAAATTTATATCTATCTTCTGTCTGGTCCCTACTTGGACCTAGTTGAGGATCACCAGGTCTGACCTTTACTAAAATGCTGTCCAAAGAGCTTTTGCTTCTGCCTTCACCTCAGGATGTTTCAGAAATGTGACATTGTTTGGTCGTTCCAGGCAATACTATTACCGCTCGTTTCAGCTTTGTTGGGATGGTACGTCTCTGCAAAGTTTTTGACATCTTCCCTTTTGGCAAAGATTTCCTTGACTAATGAAGTTAGGGGCTTCCTTAAAGGGGTTTTGCCACGATGTAATGTTAACGTGGGATCCTCCAAAATGGGTATTTAATCACTTTTCTAAATATATGTCATTAACCCCTTAACGACCTTAGACGTATCCATACGTCCAGGTCGTTTGGGGGTTCACGCACCTGGATGTATGGATACGTCCTGAGGATCGCGCAAACTCTAAAGCAGAGTTTTGCGCGATTCGGCGGCGGGTGTGTCAGCTGTATATTACGTCGGCCCAGACCCCGGATCGCTCCGGGAGGGGGGGGGGGCGGTTAACCCCTTAATTCTCGCGACGATCGGGTCGCAATAACTAAGAGAGACGCAGGAGGAGATCGCACCTCCTGCGTCTCTGTCGGCGGCAGCAGCGCACGGATCGCTCGATCCGTGCAGCTCCTGCCCTCTGACAGACAGCACGGAAGGAGAGAATGCCTTCCGGGGTTGTCTGTGGACGTCACGATGCCGGGCCGTGCCTGTGGGCATTGACCCCGGGCTCTTGACGACAGTTGTCATAGGAACCAGTCATAGCAACAAGCTGGTGCACTTATTCATATTGAAATGAGAGTCTAAAGATCTATTCATTCAAATCCACCTATGGGGAAAAGTAAAAATAAAAATGTTTGCTGAAAAAGTTGAAAATAAGTAAAAAAAAAGTGTGAAAAACAATAAACACAAACACGAAAAATAAAAAATACGTACACCGCCCTTTTCCCTTTACAACGCCAATCGCCCGAAAAAAAGATCAAAAATAAATAAGGTACCCATATTTGTATCGCCGCAGTTGCGTACGACCTGCCCTATAAATATGTCATGTTAATTAACATGTAACGTGAACGAGCAGGTAATAAAAAAAAAAAAACAATCACAGAAATTAAGATTATTGTTCATCGCACAGCACATAAAATGGAATAAAAAGCGTATTATAAAAAACTTCCTAGAAACGCCATAAGTTGTTTCAATTAATTAAAACGTCAGTTTCATCCGCAAATAAAATCCTTATTAAGCTCTGTATCCGGAAAAATAAAAAATGTATTGACATCTCAAAGATACGCGTTGCATAAATTTTGTTTTAACACACATAAAAACTCTTTTTTTTTTTTTTTTAAAGTGCTTCAACATAAAAAACGTATATAAATAGGGTATCGCCCCATTAATCGTAGGCGACCCCAAATAGTAAGCTAACTATCACTGATACTGCACGGGAGCCCTGTTAAAAATAAAAAAACACTTACTAGGATTGCAGTATTTTCTATGCACCCCTGGCTTCAAAAAAAGGATTTAAACGCGATCAAAAAGCCTTGTCCCCCCAAAAATGATACTAATAAAAACGTCAACTCATCGTCGGCAAAAAAAAAAGTCCTACACAGCTCAAAGCACAGAAAAATTTAAAAGTTAGGGCTCCAGACTATGGCGATGCAAAAACGTATTTTCCTGGTTGAATAAAGTGTTTTTTATTGTATAAAAGCAGTAAAACATATAAAAATACAAATTTGGGATCGGTGTAATCGTTACTTGACCTGCTCGAGCTAAAAGCTACCATGTCAATATAATACCGTCCAGTGACCGCTATAAAAAATAAAAATAAAAAACACTACAAGATTGCTGTTTTTGTTCAAAACATCTCAGAAACCTTAATAAAAGAAAATAGCATCATATGACCCATAATGGTAACATAAAAAACTTCAACTCATCCCGCAAAAAACAAGCCCATACCCGCTCTGACACACAGCAAAATAAAAAAATTATGGCTGTCAGCATAGGACAACATAAAAAACGCAGATTTTTTATAGACTTATGTTCTACTGTGGTAAGTAATAAACAGAAAAAACTATATACCAATCTATATCATGTAAGTGTATGACCCCCATAGTAAGTTATCACTCATTTACACTGCACGGCGAATGCTGTAAAATTGAAACTCAAAAAACACATGATGATAAAACTGCGTTTTTTCCTCCATTTTCATTGGCCCAATGATAAAAAAAAACTAGGTACACCTGTGCATCCAAAATTGCAACAGTCACCCTAGTTGAGATCCCTGATGGGTGTTGAATCCAAATGGGGCGACTTCTGGAGGGGTTTTTTGCTTCGCCTGTTCTGCTACTTTGGGGGCTTTGCAAAATGCGACATGGCCCCACCATAATCTGGATTCCAAAAGCCAATAGAGCTCCATCCCTATAAGCCCTGCCATGCGCCAAACTGCAGTTTACACCCACATGATAGGGGTTATTGCCGAACTTGGAAAGAAATTGCTAACAAAAGTTTTAGGGTTATTTTTTCAGGATTCTTTGTATATATGAAACATTTTAAGCATTAAAATGCGCAGATTTTGAAAAATATTTTTTTTTTACTTGTTCACCAGCCTTATGCTAAAAAAAATTTGTGAATCACCTGTGGGGTCTAATATAACCACCCCTGGATATATCATTAAGGGGTGTAGTTTCCAATATGCGGTCTATTTAGGGGTAGTTTATTAAGTTTTAGCATCCTAGGGTGTCCCAACCTGAGCGCTAAATTAAATTTGTATTGAAAATGAGACCCCGAGTCAGTAGGTGCTCTCCTATTCTGGGGCTTGATGGTGGTGAGCCAATAATGCACTAGGGCCACTATATGGGATATTCTAAAAACCGGCAGGACCTGGGTGTTGAATTGATATTAAGGTGGTGCATTTACCTAGTCACATTTACCGTTTTTTCCAGTGAATAATGGTATAAATATTGAAAATCTGAAAAATAAAGTGAAATTTTGAAATTTCACCTCCACTTTGCGTTAATTTTCTGTGAAATATCTAAAGGTTATCAAACTCCTAAATAGTGTTGTAAATACTGTTAAGGGGTCTAGTTTCTAGGATGGCTCGTCACTTATGGGGGTATTAACATGCATGCCCTCAAAGCCACGTCAGAACTGGAGTGGTCCCTAAAAAATGTATATTGCAAATTTTCTTGAAATTGTGAGAAAGAAAAATTAATACTAATATTATAAGCCCTCTAATGTCGGTAAAAAAAAAAAAAAAAAGACATTTAAAAAATTATGCAATACCCTATAGTGGACATATGGTAGATGCTAGTTGATAAAATATTTTTTGGTGAATAATTATCTGTCTTGCACGCAGAAATTTTGCAGAACTTTCAAAATCGCTATTTTTCCAAATTTTCATGAATTTTGATATTTTTTCACAAAAAACAAGGATTGTATGGATAAAAATTATTACTACTTAAAGCAAATGGTGTCACGAGAAAACAGTCTCTGAATCCACCATGGATAGTAAAAGTGTCAAAGAATTATTCTCACTTAAATTGACACATGTCAGATTCAAAAATAGGCTTGTGTCAGGGAAGGTCAAAACAGGCTGGGTCCTTAAGGGGGTAAAAAAGTGAAGCCTGTGGCAGCTACAGGCTTAATCAGAAATCCCTTAGTTTCCTCAAAGTTTACATTAGACACCACCAGAGGAGCTGACAGGAGCTGATCTGGCTGCGCTTGCCTGTTTTCACTTCTTATCTGATAACAGGGAACATGAAGCTTGCTAGGGACTGTGGAGAAAGATAATGATTCTTTTCTATAGAAAATCCACTGTTTGTAATGTTATTATTTGAGTACACATTGCACACGCTCCCTGCTTCCTGTCTCTCTCTCAGCACCCCCCCCCCCCTCCCTCCCACTCCTCCATGAGGCTGCCTGTTTATCTTCTCTTCTGAGCAGACAAACTCACTTCGTGGCAAAACACCTTTAACCCCCTCTCATTAGATCCAGTCCACACACCCCGATTTGATATTTCAAACAAATGGTTGTATAGCAAACAAAATTTTCCATGTCCAAACAGGATGTGAACCAAGTTGGAGTTATTCTAATGCAGATTTATACTGAAGTACCACCATATAAGCAAACTACTTAAACCTGTATAGTCCGGTTGGTACATGTATGCTTTCTCACACTTGTGTATTCAACTTATTATGCTTTTTCTTCTCTGAGACGTCGGCCTTCAGCTCGACGTAATGTGTACATTCCAATTTCATATATAATTTTAGGGGGAAAAAGTGTCTGTTTTCCAGGTTTGGTTCTCTCTTTTTTTTTTTCTTTTTTTTTTATATCAAAAAGGGGCACTGTAATATTTTTCAAATTTTTATATATTTTTAGCTTTGCATTACTTCTGACTTTGTCTAGGTTTGTCAAGGGCAGGGATAAAAGTTGTAGTTTCAGCTGTCGGTTTGTGTATATGTATGTGTGTGTGTATGTATGTGTGTTCAGCTCAGTCCTGTAAGCATTGAAGAAAGTGAGTCTGCTTGGTAATAGAACCTCTGTGCCTTTCTTGCTTTCAGGCTTTATGTAAATGTTGTAAATGTTGTGGTCCTATCCTTTAACTCCTTAACAACCACCCACCGCCTTTTGACATCAGCTGGTGTAGTTCGTTCGTCTACAGCGACGTCTTTTGGCTTCGCTGCAGACATTGGAGTTTATACTACACTACACAGCCCTGATCCCAGAGCACCTCCTGCAAGTGCCAGGGAGCGGGGGAACCTCTGCACCCCGGTGCTTTAACCCTTTGATTGCGGCGGATCGTCACCGCAGCACAATCAAAGGGTTTCCCCACTCTGTCGGGTGATCAAAACACCCGGTGACCCGACAGAGCCCGGTGAATGGCTGCACAGTCAGCCCTGGGGACCTACAGTGGCCCCAGGGCTGTCTGTGTAATAAGCCATTGACCAGGTGACTGTGCTGTCTGATCCCTACTGTGTCGACTGAACAGATTTAGGCTATGTCACCGGCTTATCTGGGAGTATTCAGCCGTATTGTGCGTACTGTGCAAATTACGGGTGACATAGAGTCTGATCATTACGGTAATCCACAGTCTCATAGAAACTTGGATACATCTCCTTTCCTGCTCGCACAATACGGTGAGCGGGTGAGAGAAGTGATGTCATGTCATTACGGCGTATACACGCCGAGAATAAAGCATATCTATGGGGCTGGCGGGCTCCCCTCCCCCCCGCTCGCACATGCACACGGATATTGCGGGGCAAATACGTCCCAATTAAGCTGTGTGAAATAGCCTAATGTATTAGAATTATGAATATGCGTATACATTACTAAGTCGCGTTAAAAAAAATAAAAAAAAGTAACAGTTCTCCCTTCATGGATTTAAAAAGAAAAAAAAAAAAGTGTTAAATGAATGAAAAAAATAAATAATAAAATAAAAATATTTAATAAAAAATAATTGTACATATATTACAGACACACAAAAAAAAACTACACATATTAGGTGTCCACACGACTGTAATAAAGTGTAGAATTAATCTAACAAGTTATTAAGTGTGAAATGGGAATGGTGTAAAAAAAATGTAAAAAAAATTCTGCAATTATTTATAAGTGAACTTAAACTATTCCCCCATAAAGTAAAACTTGTCTTGAATAAAACGAGGCCTCATGCAACTGCGTAATTGAAAAAATAAAATGCAAGGAGGCAAAAAATAAAAAAAAATTCTGGTCATTAACCACTTTTCAGGCCTGGGGCTTAAGGGATTAAAGGCTAGATACACATCTCTGTTCCATTCGGACCCTCTGTAGCAGATTTTGTCAAAAATTACAGAACATTTAGTACAGCTTTCTGTTAGGGTATGTTCACATGGCGCATTTGACCGGCATACGTCAGCACATAATTATATTGCAATGCGCCCAAAGTGCGCCCAGCAAATATGTTAAAATCATAGCACTCATTGCTGTGATTTTCAAGCGTATTCCGGGGAAAGTGAAAGAGGGAATGCTTCAGAAGTACACACTGGCCAGCACATACTTCTGAAGCAGAAGGTGTATAGCGGCTCACACAGTCCACTCTGCTATAAGCCTGAAAGACGGCGTGTGAAGATACACTTGCAATGACAAACCCCATTGTCTAGTAACAGATCCAGTGCCATTCTTGCAATGGAGACTTCGAATTGCACTTCTCACGTAGATGTGAACACAGCTTAATTGAAGCAAAAAAGAATACCTATGCAATTACTGTGATTGAATGCATTTTTTTTTTTTTATTGTAGTGTTCTGTAGCACATTTGTCATTTGAGAACAGATGTTTTAAAAGAAAGCGTGAAGTATTCCTTGTATGAAAATGTCATATAACTTTTTTGCAATGATATGTCCGATTTTGCCTTTCTGGAGTTTTGGCCATTCTAGTAAGTTGTAAGTGACCACTGGGCTAAAAACAGAATTTTGGAAGCACATTGCCTAGAATAACCTAATATTTATAGTCCTTTAGACTACATTAATATTTAATTGCAAAAGTGTCACACAATACCATTCCACACAAGTGAAGTGGTAAAAAAAAAGTTGTGTATGTTTACTAGTGTCACATGTAAGTAATGTAGCAATTTTCTCTTGCTTTTTATGTTCTACTTTTCAGTATAAATAGATCCCACTAGGCCTAACAAACCCAAATCTGTGTAATACAGTAGTTTTTAATATTACCTTTTAAATTGGCAGAAAAATAGTCACGGTTATTGTGTGCAGCAGAAAATAGTACTGATTTGTACCAAAAGCAACTACCTTCTGGTATACTTTTTGCTTATAGAACACATTGGATATTAAAGTGAACATTAAGAGTATTTAGACAAGTCTTAATATTTTGCGATCATTAATTTATTCATTTTAAAATCTTTAGACTACCCCAGTAACTGCATTACCAGCATTACAAGTTCAAGGCCATCTAGTTGCTTCCCAGCCCTCCCCTTACCCTTCTACCACAACAACTACAACAGGTCACCCTGCAGAACAAATGAAGAAACCAGGACAAAACTTCATGTGCCTGTGGCAGTCATGCAGAAGGTAAGTGATTTATGAAATGAAAGCACTCAGTGATGTGGCCCCTTATTCTCAAGCTTCTCAGGCTAATTTACCTGTATACCCATTACATTTTGGCGGATCTTGGGGACAATCTAATTTATATTGGGGCTTCCAAGAGTCCGATAATGGGGGGGGGGGGTGGGGTGGAACCTAGGATCAACATCTAAAATTTTGTCTACAAGCAAGTTGTCTTCCTTTCTCTTCTAGTGAATACTCATGCATCTTTTATGTTCTTATGTATCTGGGAATTTATAAAATATATTTACAACACTTTTACAATCCCTTAAGGTGGTTTGAAACTCCGTCCCAAGTGTTCTACCATGCCGCAACAGAGCATGGTGGTAAAGATGTGTATCCTGGGCAGTGCCTGTGGGAAGGCTGTGAACCCTTTCAGAGACAGAGGTTTTCCTTCATTACTCACCTACAGGTAAGGTACCGCATGGCAAACCTAGCCATTGAAACATATCTTTTACTAATTGTGTTGCTCATGGTTGTTGCAAAGCCCTAAACCCCCAGACATATATATATATATATATATATATATATATATAGTATATATATATATATATATATATATATATATATATATATAATATTTATATTACAGCTGGTACAAAGCCCCTTACCGGGTCGTAAGTTTATGTCCGGTGTCATTACGGGGTTAAGTTAACTTTTTCAGATCCCCTTACAGTTTTTGTGTGTCAGGCAATTGTGACACTCCATAATAATTCAGAATTTCTTCCTTCTCGAACTGAGCTTTGGTGGACTTTGAGGTTTGTTTGGGATCATTGTCCTATTTGTAAGTTCAACTTTCTTACATAGTCCTTGATTATTGGTTGAATCCATTTAGTCCTCCAAATGCTGCTGGTTTTCGGTGCCCTTAGACACAAAGCTACCCCATAGCTTCACCGAGTCACCACTGTTCTACACTGTAGGCAGGATGTTATATACAACATTTGATTCATTCACCCCTCTCCAGACATGTAGCTGATCCATTGGCCTAAAAAGTTCCAGTTTTGTTTCATAATAGAATCGAACAAAATCCCCTAAATTCTGTAGCTATATAGATATATTCAACTTTGGAATCCACTTTTCAGTACAGTATCTCACAAAAGTGAGTACTTGCATTTATTGTAAATATTGTATTATCTTTTCATGGGACAACACTGAAGATATGACCCTTTGAAACAATGTAAAGTTGTTAGTGTACAGCTTGTATAACAGTGTAAATTTGGTGTGCCCTCAAAATAACTCAACACACAGCCATCGATGTCTAGACCGTCTGCAACAAAAGGGAGTATACCCCTAAGTGAAAATGGACAAATTGTGCCCAATTTGCCATTTTCTCTCCACTGTGTCATGTGACTCGTAAGTGTTACAGGGTTCACAGGTGTGATTGGGGAGCAGATGTGTTTAATTTGGTGCTATCGCTCACACACTGTCTCATACTGTTCATTGGAAGTTGAACATCGCAACTCGTGGCAAAGAACCATCTGAGAATCTGAAAAAAGAATTGTTGCTCTACAGAAAGCTGGCCTAGGCTATAAGAAAATTGCCAACACCCTGAAACTAGTGAACTCCATGCCCAAGAGAGTTAAGGCAGTGCTGGAAAATAATGGTGGCCACACAAAATATTGACACTTTGGGCAAAATTTGTCCATTTTCACTTAAGGGGTGTACTCACTTTTGTTGCCAGGGGTTTAGACACCGATGGCTGTGTTGAGTTATTTTGAGGGTGCACCACATTTACATGTACACAAGTTGCACACTGTCTACTTTACATCGTATCAAAGTGTAATTTCTTCAGCTTTGTGCCTTGAAAAGATAAAATACAATATTTACAAAAATTGTGAGGAACGTACTCATTTTTGTAACATACTGTATGTTTCGGAGTTCAGGGATGAAGACATTCGGCATTTATTGTGCGCACTAGGGTATATTTACACAGCGTAATTGCGGAGCATATTTTGGCATGTAATTGTGCTGCAATACGCCCCGCAATTATGGTAATTCATAGCTGTCATAGAGCTATGAATTTAACCCGTCGTCTTCCCGCCGTTTACGTACCGTGGATAATAGAAGTGAATGGGGCCAGCCCCCTCGTGCTTTAGAAGTACGAGCTGGCCAGTGTGTACTTATAAAACACCCAGTGTTTTGCAGGGTGTACATTACGTGCCGCAATAAGCCGTGTGAACATACCCTTAATGTGCAAACAGATTAAGAGCCTGCTGCCAACAGTCTTGCTGCAGGTCTTTTGGGGTCAGGATTCGGTGATAACATTCCTAAATCTCACAAATTCTCCAGTATATTACTATCCCTTCCTTTTCTGATTGCTGTATACTTGGCACTCAATCACTGTAAATGCAGCTGAAAAGGAAGTACCGTATATACTTGAGTATAAGCCGACACAAAATAAGCCAAGGCACCTAATTTTACCACAAGAAACTGGGAAAACTTATTGACTCGCGTATAAGCCTAGTATAGGAAATGCAGCAGGTAAGTGATGCCCCGTCATTAACCAGGACAGACAGCCATAGTAAGGAGCAGAAACTAGACTACTTGGTGAAACGATATATGAAATGATTGTCCCCAGTAATTAGCCACATTACACACACAGCTCAGCTTCATGCACATTACACACAGCTCTGCTGCAGGCACATATAGCACACACATACACAGATCTGCTTCAGCTCATCCAGCAGTGATCACAACCAGTACAGCAGAATTCTGCATACACTGAGTAGCATCTCCCCCCCCCCCCCCCCCCTCCCCCATCATGTGACGACATCACAGGTCCTGGAAGCACACAGCAGTCACATGAATCCCCCTCTGTGTAACATCACATGCCCTGGAAGCACTCAACAGTCACATGACTTTCCCCTTTCATGTAACGACATCACAGGTCCTGGAAGCACACTCCAGCACTGAGGTGAATTGTACTTTGGATACATAGAATTCGAGTATAAGCCGAGGGAGGCTTTTTCAGCATAAAAAATGTGCTGGAAAAGTTGACTTATACTCAGGTATACACGGTATTCAGGCATCCTGCTTTCACCCTCAGTGATTACATGTTTATCGGGGTTGCTGCTGTATGTCAACAGACCCTGATCAGCTGTGCAGCGAGTGCTGGATGCTGTATTCCTCCTGATATAATAACCCCAGTTACAGGGGAAATAGTTGATAAGGACAAGGAGGCAACTGACTTCCCAAAAACTGCAAATTTTAGCCCTGCTTCTGACAACCGTAATGTTGCCTACATAGAAACAGTCCTAATGCAAAGGTGGCACAATTACAGAATTTATTGCCACTTTTTGCTATTAAAAAGTGATACAAATCTAGTTTAAAAATTACATTAAAATAAAGCCTTGTGAATCCCAGGGAAAAGGTGGAAACATTAGAAGAATAACCAAGCGGGAGAAAACATTATCGCTTTCAAAAAAGAATGCACTAAAAAATTGAAAATGTTCTTCGTAGGGAATCCGTAAAGTAGGTTTTTATCTTATGGTATATAATACTAGTGTATACATAAAACTTGATCAGTTTGAATTAATTGCAGTTCTTTTTTCAGTCTGGTAAATTTAGACCCATTTTTTAAAATGGCCCATATTAGGTCAGAGGTCTCATATGTTTTTCATTCCATGTTAAGAGCTTTGATGTCTCGAAAGGGATCAGAATGTATGAATAAAGGTTATGTTTTATTTCTTGGTCGCTGGTGCTGGAAAAGATTTACTTTTGGAAGATTATCTGTTTGAAATCCCGCAAGCTATCTGTGAAACATGAATGAATACAGACTGGAGACTGCTATATTGGAATTGGTGTTTTCGGC
>JAODAL010004723.1:25000-137500 GCA_025379985.1 Phyllomedusa bahiana
AATCCGCATCCAAAACCTTATAGAAATTAATGGGACTCATTTCTGACTGTAAACCAAGTGTTAAAAACAGACCCTAAATCCATATGCAATAACCTGTAGATACTCGTCAAACTGCGTCGTTCAACAGATTTGGACGAGTACATTTTACTCATCGTGTGGACGAACCCTTAGGCCGTGTTCACACGGCTTATTCCAGACGGAATTGCGAGCCGGATTGCGCTCGCAATTTCGTCTTGAATAAGGGGCGTGGGCGCGGCCTGCCGACTCCATAGACTTACATTATCCACGGCGCGTATTGCGCCTGGATAATCTGCAGGTGACTTTCTCCCCGCCCGGCTGAGCGGGGAGGAGCGACGGAATCCACTGTTCTCTATGAGACCTGTGGATTACCGTAATTACTCCGACGGATTGGCGCCGTACTGCAGTGCAAATCTGGCGCGGAGTACGGCGCCAATCCGCGGCGAAATAAGCCGTGTGAACACGGCCTTAAAGTATTCAAAACAGGATTGAAAGTAGTTTTAGGCTCGGTTCACATCTGTGCTGGAGGTTTGGCGCAAAGGTGAAAACAGACACTTAACGATCGGATGCACAATGGACATGCTCGACGCCCAACGTACCCTATTGATTACAATGGGTCTGTGGGGTTTCCGTCGTGGTGTCAGCCATTTAGACGGAAAAAATAGCACAGCTTGCAGTGCTATTTTTTTCCGTCATTCATTCTGGAACATGTGAGAAGTCCTGAACTGAACCTCCAACGCATACGTGAACCAAGTCTTATTCATTTTCTTTTCAGTAACACAGCAAGTTTTTATAAAGTACCCAATTCAATATTTGTTACTTTGTTTCTTTTTTAGAAACCTCCTATGGGCATGTTCACACGGTGTCTTGCGTCCATGTGGAACTTTCCGTTTTCAGATGGGGTTCTGGGGACCGAAGAAACGGCCCAGGGGACGTTTCAAAACAAATGCCAGTGAGATTATCACGGGCTGGCAATGACGGGACACGCAGCGCGGGTTATCAATGGGGAGATCACTGCTGCGTGTCTGCATCGCGCCTGTCGGGTCCGTCTCAAAGAATTGCATGTCAATTCTATGTTATCTTTGTCTGCGACTTGGTTTAACCCCATAAAGCCCAGGCTTTTAGTTTATTCCTCCCCACCTTCCAAGAGCTAATTTTCTCATGCTGTAGACACGAGGGTTTGTGTTTCCAGGACAAAATGTACTTTGTAATGGTCTCATTTACCATATCATATAACATACTAGGAAACCAAAAAAAGAATGTGTGATGTGGAATGTAAAAAAAATTAATTGTGCCAATTTTGAGAGGGTTTTGTTTTTATGGAGCTCTTTGTTATAAATGATGGGTTATCATTATTCTGCAAGTTGGTCTGATTCCAGTGATGCCAAATGTGTACATTTTCTGTTATGTTTTAGTCCTAGGAGATTAGTGAACTTTTTAACTCAATAGTTTGACTTTCAGATTCTCTCGCTCTCTTCTCTCTCCATATAAAATTATATATATATATTTATTATTTATTTATTAATTATATAAAGTGAATATATATAAATTAAATATTAATGTGTGTATGTTTATATATTGTATTAACTATAAATAATAGATAGAACCTTAGTTGTAATATCAAATTAATTCATGGTTAGATTCTATCTGTGTTTGGCATATTTATTCAAGGTTTCTAATAATCACCCCGGTTTACCATACGGTAGGGGCTGTAGGTTTGTTCTTAAGTTGAATTTGTATGTAAGTCGGAACAGGTACATTTATTAAATGTAATTCCAGCAAAACAAAAGAAGGTTTAGTTTTGGATAGTACAGGGAACCGTTTTTACATTTGCTTTGCTGTCTGTGCCCGTTTTCAGTAGATTTCACCTAACTTTCTGTATGTGCAGCTGTGGCATGCTGGCACTTGGTTATCATGGGGCGTGATTCAGTGTAGAATGTCAGCCACGCCCCATAAGTCTCCGTTTGTAACTAGGGGACGTATGTAAGTCGGAACGATGTAAGTCGGGGACTGCCTGTATTTTGAACTAGATTGGGTAGAAATTTTTATGCAGTTTGGTCTGTTATCTGATCAGATCTAGCTTCTGCAAGAATTCTTGTATTTTTTCCCCAATAATATACAGTCTTAGCTTCTTTTTTTTTTCATCTGGGATAATAGAAATAAACTCACCCTGTTTGCTATACAATTTTTTCCAAGCGTGCTAATACACAATACAAGTGGCTAGGGGGGTTTGTATGTCTGGAACACAGCAGAGCCAGAAGGGAAAGTTTTTTGTAATGGTTTTCAGGTGTCCTGTCATATTTTCAGAGCCTCTGAAGTTCTAATGAAGTGGAAACCGCAAAGAAGGTGAAAGCTTTGGAACCTACATCCCGCAAGGAATTCATTAAGTGGACTATAGTAAGCATTTTGACCCCACAAGTATTTTCCATTATTCGTTAGTGGACAATCGGTGTTGAGGTGAGTAAAGTCTTTTGGGCTATGTTTTAAAAACCCGGGGTATTTGCAGGGGGTAATACGCCCCGCAATTTCGGGCCTGTGACCCCGGGGGCGGGGGGGGGACTGAGCAGGGGGCCCGGACTTCCCGGCCCCTGAATTGCTGTAATTCACATGTCAATTATCTCCCCGCCGGGCGGGGAGAGGAGACGTAATCCATAGTTCTCTATGATATCACCTGTGCAGAATGCACTGACAATAATAATACCACCTGTGCAGAATGCACCGACAATTATGATATCACCTGTGCAGGGCATGAATGAAATAATGAAATTTTCCCCCCCGGGGAGGGAAAACACTGATTAAAAATGATATCCCGGCGAAATGCACTGACAATAATGATTTTTCCCCTGTGCCCGAATTTCAAATGACAATAATGATATCCCTGTGAAAAATTGCACTGACAGTAATGATTTTCCTTTTGTTTTCAGAATTTCAAATGACCCCAAAAATGTTTTCCCCCTGTGCAGAAAGCACTGATAATAATTTATTTTCACCTGTGGGAGAAATGTACTGACAATAATTTTATATTTTAACCCGTGCAGAATGCCCCTGCCCCTAATGATATCACCCCGTGCAGAAATTTTCCAACCTGGGCAGTAATGATATCCTTTTTTTGAAGGGGGAAAAAACCCGCAATTAAAAGATATCACCCGTGCAAAAAAGGGGAAATGACAATAATGATATCCCCCCTGGGGCAGACGCACTGACAATAAAAGATTCACCTTTTGCAAAATGCACTGACAAAAATGAAAATCCCTGTGCAGACTGAAATGACATAATGATTACCACCTATTCAGAATGCACTTTACAGTAATAATATCCCCTGTGCAGGTTTTCCAGCGACCCAAAAATGATTTCACCTGTGCAGAATGCAGGGGACAATAATATCCTGTTTCAGAATGCAGCGACAATAATTTATATTCCCCCTTGCAGGAAAGCACTGGCAAAAAATATTACCCGTGCAGGGAAAGCGCGACCCCAAAAACGTATTCTTTCCCGTGCAGAAAGTGAAAAGATTTAAAAATCTTATCGCCTGTGCAGAATGCACTGGGCGTAATAATACCCCTTTTGCAAATGCCCCTGACGTAATTTAAAATCCCCTGTGCAGAATGGGACTGACAATAATTTAGTTTTCACCCTGTGCAGAATGTGGGACCCAATTTAATATCTCCTTGCAGGGAAAAACACCCACAATAATGTAAATTTCCCTGGGCAGAAAGCACCGACAATATTTATATCACCTGTGCCCGAAAGCAACTGCCAAATAATCCCTATTCCTGTGGCAGAACCCTAATGACAATAAAAGAATCTCCTTTGGGGGAAAAACACTGACCCAAAAATGATATCACCTGTGCAGAATTTCACTGACAAAATGATTTAAATGGTGCGAAAGCACGACAAAATTTTAAGGGTATAAACCCGTTTCAGAATGCAAATTTACATTTAATTTATCACCCTGTGCAGGGAAAGCGCCCAAATTAAACATTCAAACCCGGGGCAGAATGCGCTTTACAATAATGGGTATTCCTGTTTAGAATGCACTGACAATAATGATATTTACCTGGCGAATGCATGACAAAATTAAAATTTACCTGTGCGAATGCCCCTGACAATTTTATTCCGTGCAGAAATTTCCCCTGACAATTTTTCATATTACCTTTTGCAGAATACACTGAAAAATAAAAGAACCACCCGGCAGGGAAAAACACTGACAATAATCATATCAATGTGCAGAATTAAAACCCTGACAAAATTTATACCACTGTTTCGGGAAAGCCTGGGCAAATTTAAAAATACCACCTGTGCAGAATGCCCTGGCAAATAATGATATTTTCCCCGTGAGAATGCCCAAAAACCAAAAATGATTCACCTGTGCAGAATGCACCGAACAATAAAGATATCCCCCTTGCAGAATGCCCCTGAAAAATAAAGATATTTCCCTGTGCAGAATGACTGCCCTTAAAGTAATTCACCTGTGGGAGTACCCCTGGGCAATAAAAAAGGGGTAAATTTTCCCCCCCCCCCTGTGCAGAAACACTGACAAATAATGATACCCCCCTTTTGCAGAATGCCCCGACAGAATGAATCACCTGTGGAGAAAAAACAATGAAATAATTAATTTACACCTGTTTTCAGAAAGCGCCGACAATTAAACATTTTCACCTGGGCCAATTGGGGCTGCAATAATGATATCTTCCCGTGCGAATGCACTAACCAAATTAAAAATATCACCCCTTTTAAAAATTTCACTGACAATTTAAACATATTACCTGTGCAGAATGTTTCCCGACAATAAATTTATATCCCCCCTTTGCAGAATGAAAATGACAATTTATTTCCCTTTTTGCAGAATGAAATTCTGACAATAATGATAAAAACCCGTGCAGAATTTCACTGGGCATTAATGATATCCCTGTGCAGAATTTCACCGACAGGGGAAGAAATTCATCCTGTGGCAGAATGCCTGACAAAAATCATATCACCCTTTTGCCCGAATGGGGGACGCAATTTAAAAAAAATCACCTGTGCAGAATGCACTGACAATTAATCATTAAATTTCCCGTGCAGGGAAAGCAAATGGGCAATAATTTATTTTCTCCTGTGGGAGAATGCACTTTAAAAATATATTTATCACCTGTACAGAATGCCCCTGGGCCCAAAAATCATATTACCTGTGCAGGGAAAGGACTGACAATTTTTGATATTTATTTCCTTTTTCAGGGAAAGCCTTTTACAATTTAATTTTTATTCCCCCTGTGCAGAAAGCACTGGGCCAAAAATCAATCTACCCGTGCAGAATGCAAATGAAAATGATAAAATTCCCGTGCCAGAAAAAAACCCGACAATAATGATAAACCTGTTTTAGAATGCAAATGACAGGTTTAAAAAATGAAAACCCGTGCAGAATTCAATGACAATTTTAAAATATCCCTGTGCAGAATTGCATGCAATCTCAAAATCACCTGTACAAAAATGCCCCTGACCCGCAATTTATTTCACCCGTGCACAGGAAAGGGACAATAATTCCTTTCCCGAGCAGAAAGCACTGGGCAAATAAAGTTTCAACTTGCAGAAATTTCAACCCCAATAATGATATTCACCTGTGCCGAATGCACTGACAAAAATTTTATTCCCCTGTGCAGAAAAGGGACCCGAAAAATAAAGGTTTTAAACCCGTGCAGGATGCATGACAAAAGTGGTTTCACCTGTGGAGAATGCCCCTGACAAATTTTGTGATATCACCTGTTTCAAATGTACTGAAAATAATGATATCACCCGTTTCAGAAAGACTGACAAATTAATGTTTTCAAAACCCGGGGCCCGGGGTGACTGACAATAGTGATTGCACCTGTGGGAGAATGCACTGACAATTGGGATTTCACCTGTGCAGAATGCACTGACAATTTTTTGATATCTTTCCCGTGCGAAGGCACTACAATTTATTTTCCCCCTGTGCAGGATGCATTTTAAAATAATGATTTTCTCCGTGCAGGGAAAGCCTGACCCGTAATTTATATCACCTTTTTGCAGAATTTCACTGGGGCAATAATGATATCACCTGTGCAGGATGCATGACAATAAAAAGGGTAAACACCCTTTTGGAGAATTTCCTGACAAGATAAGATATCACCTGTGCAGAATGCACTTTACAATAAACTATCACCTGTGCAGAATGTACTGGGCAATAATATAAACACCCCGTGCAGGGAAACAAATGGGCAATAATCATAAAACCTGGTTTCAGAATGGCCCCTGACAAAATTCTTCACCTGTGCAAATGCAAATGACCCGGATTATATACCGGTGCGAATGCAAAAAACAAAAAATAAAAACCTGTGCAGAATGTATTTACAAATTAAAATCTCCTTTAGGGAGAATGCACTTTAAAAAATAAGGAAAATCACCTGTGCAGAAAGCCCCCGACAATATGGGTTTTCCACCCCGGCAGAATGCAAATGACAATAATGATATCACCTGGGCAGAATGTCTGACAAAAATATCTCCTGGCAGAAAGCACCCGCAAAATGTTATCACCTGTGCAGCTCTCGCCCCAAATAAATGAATCACCTTTTGCAGAATTTCACTGACAATAATGATATCACCGTGCAGAATGCACTGACAATTTAAAGATATCACCTGTGGAAAGGGTGCCCCTGAAATAGTGATTTTCCGGGGGGAATTTCACGGGCAATTAGTGTTTTTCAAAACCCGTTTTAAAAATGCACTGGGGCAATAATTTATTATCACCTGTGGGGGGAAAAGCACTGACAAAAAATTTATTTTCAATGTTTCAGGATTGCAAAATGAAAAATAGTGATTTCAACCCCGGGGGAAAGCCTGGGGCAAATTTGGTTTTTCACCCGTGCGAAAGCACTGGCAATAATGATATTTTCCCGTGCAGAAAGCACTGCCCCATGTTTTCACCGTTTCAGGTTTCACTGACAATAATGTATTTTTTTGTGCGAATGCCTGCGTTTTGTGATTCAGGGGCGAATTTCCTGACTATTTTTGATTTACGGGGCAGGTTTCCCTGACAATTAAAATTTCACCTGGGGGAAAATTTCAATGACAAAAAATTTTTTATCACCTGGCAGAATGCACGGGCAATAATATTTTTAACCCGTGCAGAATTTTACTGCCCCTTAAACATATCACCTGTGCCAAAATTTCCACGACAATAATCATATCCCCCATGTGGGGAAAGCCACTGACCAATAATCATATCACCTTTTGCAGAATTTCACTGACAGGAATTATTATCACCGGTGCAGAATGCACGGGCAATAATAAAACACCTGTGCAGGAAAGCACTGACCCGGAATTATATCACCGGTGCAGAAAATTTCCTTTACCAAAAATCCTATTAAAAAGTGCAGAATTTCCCCTGGGCAATAATTTTAGATCACCCGTACAGAATGCACTGCAATAATTAAAATCACCTGTGGCAGAATGCACTGGAAAATAATCTTAATCACCTGTTGGAGAAAAATTGCACTGGAAAAATTTAATCAATTCTCCGGGGCAGTTTGCACTGACAGTAATGATGTAACCTGTGCAGAAAGGGCCCCGACCCCTAATCATATCACCTGGCGAATGACTGACAAAAATTTTATAAAAAAAATGGGGCAGGGAAAGCACGAAATAAAATTCTCCCGGTGCAGAATGCAATGACAATGATATCACCGGGGCAGGAAGCATGACAAAAAAATGAATTCTCCTGTGGGGAATGGGACGGGGGGGCAGTAATGTTTTCACCCGTGCAAAAATGCCTGACAATTTAATTTATTCACCTGTACAGAATGCACTGACATTTAAAGATATACCCGTGCAGGAAAGCATGTTTTTAATAATCTAACCCGTTTCAGAATGCAATGACAATAATGATTTCACCCGTGCAGAATGCACTGACAATAAAATAAACCCCTGTAAAGAATTGGGATGACAAATAATGATATCACCGTGCAGATTTTCCCCTGAACAATTTAAACATTTTCCCTGTGGGAGAAAGCACTGAAAATGTTTATCTCCCGTACAGAATTTCACTGGGCCAAAAATGATATCTCCCCGGGGGCAGGAATTTCACTGAAAATTAATGATTCATGTGCAGAATGCAATGGGCAATAATCATATTACCTGGCGAATGCACTGACAAAAATGATTTTCCCCCTGTGGTAGGGAAAATACTAACAATAATGATATCCCCCTGTGCTATACTGGGAAAACCTTTAAAAAAAATTGACCTGTTGGTGGGGCTTGAGGAAATGGGTTTAGAAAACTGCAAAATTTCCCGGAAACATCTGGGCCCCTTTTGGGGCCCGTAAGGGGAACCTAAAATAGTGCCCACCCTTTTATGGGGCCAAGGCCCTCCCAAAGGCCCCAAAGCCCTAAATATAAGCAAGTGTTGTTTTCAATTGTATTTTATTTCCCTTTGATTAAAACAAAAGGGAAAAAAACGATGTTAAACATTAAAATTTATTTGGGACCCCCCGGGGACCCAAAGTGCCCGGGAAGAAGAAACCCAAACCCGGTGTGTGGGAGCAAAGAGCTCTCAGGGTTCCCTCCTCTTTAGGTACAAAGAGGCTTCTTCTAAATTTGGGTTTAGTTTTACTAATACCTGGCCCAATTTTTAATTTAAAGTTGTGGTTTTTTCTGTGTGGGTTTCACTTTTAGGGGGGGAAAAGGGGTTTGTTATCAAGAAGTGAAAAAAATGGTGACGGTTTTTAAAACCCAAGGGAATTTGCCCTATGTTTATGTTTCATAGCGGGCTTAAAAAAGCTGTTTTGAAGGGGAGCCCCCCTCTTTTGCGGATGGGGGGAAACCCTTAAATTTTTTACCTTTGGGCCCCATAGGGCCTTGGGTTGCTTCGCTCCTAAAAAAATCAGAAATGTAACAAAATTTGGGGGTTTTTAAGATCCTCTTAAAGTGACATTTTTAAAATCTTTATTTAGCTCCTCCTTACTACCCCTAATTTGTGGGTGGGGGAAATTTTTATGGGGGTGTGGCTTGATTTTATTTTTGGTTTCCCAAGTTAAAAAAAGGGTGAATCAATTATTGGGGAGTTTAAAATACTTTTTGGGGTTTTCAGTGTTTTGGTTACTTTTGGGCAGTGTTTTCTTTTAAAAAAAGCAAATCAAAATTTTATGGTTTTAAATTTTACTTTAAAAACCCCAAATTTTTTTTAAAAAAGGGGGGGGATTGGGGGAAAATTTTTGGGGACTCGTATTTTAAAAAGGGGAATTCCCCTAAAGCAAGTGTACTGGAAGGGCCCAAAAAACTGTGAAAGTAAGCAATTTTTTAAAAAGAATGTTTAAAAAAAAAAATTTTGCTTTTCCCTAATAACAAAAATTTTTTTTTTTTTTTCCCCCTTCACCGTTTAAATAGTTTCTAAAATAGACCTGGTTTACAAGTCACAAAAAGGAGGTTTGTGACAGGGGTTTACCCCCTGATTTCCCCTTTCCCCGATCAAAAGAAGATGCCTAAGGGGAAAAAAATCTTTCCCATTGAAGGCAATTTGGGGGGGCCCAGTCCCGAATTTTTAAAGGGCTTGTCTCACTACAATTTATTCATTTACCTTTAGTCCCGTTTTTTTTTGGTTTTCTTTTTGGGAAATTCAGGGGGGATGTTCTTTCTTGGGTGCAGTAGAAGGCCAGGTCTGTAGCCCATAGCGGGCCAGTGCTGGCAGGCCCATCAGGAGAGATCAAACAGGTCTTTAGCTATGTGATCTGAGGAGCTGATGCAGGGCCCATACAAGAGGGGATAAAAATAGGAAATAGGTTTGGGGGACTTTTTAAAGGGGGAAAAAAAAATGGCCCAAAAAGACTTGTTTTTTCAAAAATATTTAACCCTTAAAAAGCAATCCTTTTTAGTGCAAAAACCCCTTTAAGGCTTTTCTTTTTGCATGAACCTGCTTTAAAAAGTGGGCTTGGGCCCGTGTTAAAGCAGGCAAAAAAGAAAGCTTTTCCCAACAATCACTAAAAGACAAAACCCAATTTAGAAATCTACCCAAACAGAAAATAAAACGGCCAGGAAGGGAAAAACATATGGTTTGGGGTCTTTTTTATTTAAAAAAATCAATCAGTAACAGCTTCCCTTTAAAGCAGCAGATGTCTATCACCCTTCTTCCCTGGCATGCTTTGGAACAGGCTCATTACTAGAAGGTGCCAACCCCCGGGAGTAGTAAAAATTTAAAACCCAAGATGTGGGGGGTAGTGGAGTCATCATTATATTCATCCTCTAAAGCACTTGGGTTTAGGAAGTGCTGAAGGCGGGTGAGGCCACTCACCACATCTCAATAAAATACGAGAGGGAGGGGGGGGGTGGGGAATGCTCTTTTCAGGGGGTTTTTTTTGTTTGTTTTTAATAGAGGCAAAAGTATTACAGGACCCTTACGCCGCATGATACTACCTTGTTCGCTTACTTTCACTGAAGAAAAAAAAAACTGCTATATTTAGCATCAGTTCAACAGATTTCAGTTTGTGTGAGTAAATAAGGGGATGGGGATGAAGTCTTTAGTAGTGGGAGGGCCTAACAAGAGTACTCTACTTTGTTCTTAGATGTAGCATAAAGCTAAATGCAAACTTAGTCTTCCAGAAAGTACGAATATTTACTTACACTAAGTTAGACGAAAACCGCACCAGCCTGCTGTTTCTTAAAGATATTGTATATAGAACAAGGCAAAGCTCCTTGGAGATTGTAAACCTTTGCAGGCAGGGCTTGCTCTCCCTCGGTACCAGTTATTAATAATTTAATAGTCACCATTGTACTTGGCTGACATTATGTATGTAACCATCTCCCTCCCCCCTTAACTATAAAGCACCCTGGACTCAATGGAGCTTTTAAATAAATAAAGCAAGGAAGCCATTACCAATGCAGTCCAGGAGAACCATCTTCCTGCTGGGTTCACAGAGGGCTTTTTGCCTGAACCATAAATGAAAAGACTTGTACCTCTACTTTGTTTTGGCCCGATTCCTGGTTTTGGCTTACAAACACAGATGGAAAATATACATCGAAAAGTCCCCTATAAACTGTACCTACAAGAACAAATAAGTCATCAGAAAAGATGCATTATGGCTTCCAACAGGTCTATTTTACAAACTACTTAAAACACTTCTGTACCATCTTTTGTTGCATCAGGACATATACATCAAGCTTAAGTATGTGTCATTGATTGCCTTGCTAGGCGTCTCATACTTTCTTGAATGCTCTAATAGGATCTCTTACCTTTCCCTACACTAATGTTGGATTTATCCTTTTTTACAGTTCTTAAAACTAGTTCTTCTATTTACAGGTAAGAATTCATTAAGACACCAAATCGCTTCCCTTGCAAGTCATGTGGACCTGACTTACCACAGAACACTCTTAGGGCTTGTTCACACGGCGTTTTGGATCCTTTTTATGGATCCGTTTTTCGCACTTGAAAAGCGCATCCGGAAAGCGGATCCGCAAAACGCAGCATTGGATACTTTATTTGGATCCGTTTTGACTGCTTTTTCAGCTGCGTTTTACGCATCCGCTTTCCGGATGCGTATTAGAAGAGGAAGAAAAGAGAGAGTCTCTCTCTCTCTCTGTCATTGTTTGTGTCTGCCCCCGGCTCCTCTTCATTGTTTGCGTCTGCCCCTTCTCCCATTCATTGTTTGTTTGTGTCTGCCCTCTTCTCCCATTCATTGTTTGTTTGTGTCTGCCCTCTTCTCCAATTAAGGGTTTGTTTGTGTAAGCCCTCTTCTCGCATTCATTGTTTGTTTGTGTCTGCCCTCTTCTCCAATTCAGTGTTTGTTTGTGTTGCCCCCTTTCCCATTCATTGTTTGTTTGTGTCTGCCCCCTTCTCCCATTCATTGTTTGTTTGTGTCTGCCCCCAGCTCCTATTCATTGTTTGTGTCTGCACCCGGCTCCTATTCATTGTTTGTGTCTGCCCCCGGCTCCTATTCATTGTTTGTGTCTGCCCCCGGCTCCTCCGCTGTCACCGCCGCCGCTCACCTCCTCCGCTGTCACCGCCGCCGAACACCTCCTCCGTTGTCACAGCCGCCGAACACCTGCGCTGCCGCACACCTCCGACGCCGCCCCGGCATACCTGCGCCGCCGCCGCACACCTCCGACGTCGCCCCGACATACCTGCGCCACCGCACACCTCCGACGTCGCCCCGACATACCTGCGCCGCCGCCCACCTGTGCCGCCGCTCCCGACGCTCACCTGCGCTCCCGCTGCCGACGCACACCTTTCCAGCGATCCCCGTCCAGCCTCCCCAGTGCTCTTTTCGCATCCGCTTTCAGGATGCAAAGCGCAGCTGTTACGTGCCCGGAGTGTTGGAGCGCTTTTGGACAGGTGCCAAAAGCAGACTCCATTATCTCCTATGGGCTTTCAGTTGGGGAAAACCGCAATAAAGAATTGACATGTCAATTCTTAAAGCGGATGCGAAAAGCGCAGCACAGGAGAGCCTCAAAAGCGCATCGCTGACCCTCCCGGGGGAACAGCGATGCGCTTTTGCCATTCAACACAATGTTAATCACACTGACAATTGTTAGATCCGTTTTGCGGATCCGTAAAACGGATCACAAAAACGCCGTGTGAACAAGCCCTTTGACATACAAGTTAGTTATCCAAAGCACTTGACACCCAGTCTGAACAAGCCCAATTTTGTCAATATTGCATTCTACAAATTTTCCCATCCCATTTATATGATTCCATATTTAAGATTTGGTCTCATAACTTCCATTATACCCAGAACATGCAGTTTTCTTCTTTTTACACACCACCATAAAATCGTATTTGCTTTTGCAGCTCCTGCTTGACATTACGGGCGACATGTATGAAAGTGTTTTTCACCCTTTTTCTGGCATACAATGCACCAAACTGAGCCGGCTACGATGTCTAATACACCTAACACATATGTTAGGAGCATTGTTCATAAGACTCGACACTTTCGAATGCGCCTAACATGAAGGGGTGTTCTGGGGGCGTTACGGAGGTGTCGCAAAACACTCATAAGATTAGACATATACAGTATATGAATGTGGCTCGGCAAAACTAGGCGCATTACTACTCCAACAGGCAGACCTATCTCAATGTCGCCTGCCTGAGCCTGAGGAGTTGAAGTGGAGCTAGATTTGCTGTAAAGGGCAAAAATGTCCCTTATTTCTCAACTTACACCAGTACAATAATAAAGTAATTTATTATAATTAACTGTATAAAATTTAATTATTTAAATTTAATGAAAAATGTGAAACATATAAATATAAAATATATAATATCCCAAAAATATAGAAATATCTCCTATGAAATGTATTTAAAATTCATAGAAACCAGGGCTGTGGAGTCGGTGCCTATTTTGCAGGAGTCGGAGTCGTCATAAAAGGGACCGACTCGGACTCCTAAAATATATAATAAGTTGGTCCAGTTAGTTTGATGCAGTGCAAAGAGCAAGAGGAATTGGGTCCGGCCAGTGCTACTGCTCCCATATCTTTAGCCTCATCACATGAGAGTGTAATTGATGACACGGAGCAGGCAAAGCGCTGCCCCAGGGGAAAAGATTCTGCTCCCATAGCAAAGTTTTCAAAGAAGTAGAAGAGTTCAACCATTCATCAAAACTGACTGTGGCTGAGGCAATTCCTTTATACCCTGACATTGTTAGATGTTGCCCTGTGGTCACCGCTTTGCCACCAACCACCAACCCAAGTTAGTGTAGAGAGGCCATTCTCTATCCTGGAAATAATGAGATCAGATGTGAGGTCATGTATGCAGGATCTAATGAAGGCGATACTATTTCTCAGAACAAATTCAGAGACTCCACAAATTTTCCCTGCAGTGTTTTGCTTTATTTAAAAATTTTTTTGTGTGTCCTAAGTCGTATCCAATAAATATATTTTACACTGACAAGCAAAATGGTAACAATGGTTTGAACTTGTGACTTTCAGGCTCCATATCTCACCATCCACTACAGCTTTGTACATGAGGCTACTGTAATTTTATTACAGTCATCTTACCGATTTTATACATAAATTAGACTTGCAAGTATGTAGCATCTGCTTACAGTTTTGCGCCTAAAAATCAAAGTGTTAATTTTTATTATGTTAGCATTTGGGAAATCCACCTTTTGGTTTTAAATACTGCCCGAAACCCTTTTGGGCTTTTGATCCCAGGGGCTCTTCTACACATTCCCAATGTTGGTGCAGACTGGATTGGATACAAATACAGCTTTTTCTTCAACTCTATCCACAAGTGTTCAAAAGATCAAAACATTGTTACCTTTTTGCTTGTCAGTGTCTGTTCTACCTAAATAGCTTGATTATTGTGTTTTAAGGTGATAAACAGCCGGATGTTACCATTTTATATACAGTAAAGTTATCACTTAAACATACGCCATGTATGAGGGAGTCAGGAATCTGAGTCGGGGGTTTGGGAAATTGAGGAGTCGGCGCTTCGGCTTGCCGACTCCACAGCCCTGATAGAAACAAAACTAATTTTACATTAAATAACCTACTAATTATGTTCAGATTTTCATATTTTAAATTTTTACTACATTAAATTTGAAATTTCGTTTTGCTGCTCTTACCCTTTATTCTACATACAGCAAGAGCCAGCACAGCACAGGTATTGTGGGACTGTGGTTCTCCAAGCAGGATCAGAAACCATAGTTTCTATTCACCGACATGCTATTCTAATGTTTTTTTCTCTTATTTCCAGCCTGTCTATAACCTTAATAAATGTCGTGTGCATTACTTATGCGCCTAAGTTTTGTAATGCGCCAAACACATAGGCGAGGCACGTCGAAATTTACACATCATTTATGAACGCACAAAAACCACTTTCATACATCAGGCGCATTATACACTGAAATTTAGCTTATATTTACTTCGATGCGCTTTCCTTAACATGTCACCCTTTAAAAGGGGGTTTTCTCGCTACAAGAATGCTTTCAATTGTGGGCACAAAAATAAAAACATTTTTCCCAAAATATTTCATTTTCCTCTGTTTTTCCCCTAAGAGATACAAGTGAATTTTTACCTCTGTGGGTATTTCAGTTCCCTCAGTAACCGACCTGTAAACAAATTCCTGGGGCTGTTTGTTCAATGAGTAACAAAAGTGGTCATCACAAGGGCAGATGCATCTGTCCCGTGCGCCCGAAGGTAAAAAGCTTGATTTATCTCAAGTAAACAGCTCTGTAATTAGGGCTTTTGTTTTGGGATTGATAAAAAGTCCTTGGAGTTTTGAGAAGCTAATCTAAATTAAATTGCTTCTGAAAGCACAACTAGCTGTAAAAAGCATGGAGCTTTTGCAAATTTGTATGAACCAAAGTGCAGAGAATTTCTTTCATGCATTCTTTGAAACCCTGTGGGGAGACAACTCCTTTAAGTCCTTTAACGTTGCTTACTTGTAAACAGAATCCCAAGTCCTTACCTTATTCCCGGCTGGACTGAGGGCACAGGGTGCCATTGCTCAGTTGTTCCTCCTAGAAATGCATGAATGAATAACTGAGTATTGCCAATAAGAGTGCAGATAGTGCCTCTTACCTTGTTCAACACTATCAAATCTGTACCGACAGTGGCAGAAGTGTAGGAAAACAATGCAGTGAAAAGTAAAAAAAAAAAAAAAAAAAAAAAATCTCCTAAATCAAATTTATTCATACGTCTCCAAAAGTATTCAAAAAGGTACAAAAACGGAGCTCTCAGAAAAGCTGCTCCAGAGGTCTGCCTAATCCAGAGTTAATGCACTACAACAGACAGGTCAGCCTTTACTCCTTTCAGCAACAAATACTTGAATTTACTGCACCCATAATGTTGCTACTGAAATACAAAACTCCTCACACAAAAAGCAAGCCCCTGTACAGCAATCAAGAAAGGTATGGCTCTCTGAATGCAGTTATGCAAAAACTCTAATAACCGCTGCAAACAAATCTGTGGCCTAAAGGGGTTAAAATAGAGGTCGTCTTTGTGCCCATAAGGCAGATGCTGCCATCTGTAGTGTCTCAAAAGGAGGAGAGCAAGTCTTTTATATACATGCCCTTAAGTATATAAAGCTTCCACTAAAGAAAGACAACCCAAGCAAGCAGCATATTTATTTATTTGGTGTTTCCATAGATCATGTCCATTTTAAAAATATATATATTTGTCGGACATAATATTTTGCAGTAGGCATATTGTTATTCTGAAAGTTTATTTCTAAACAGATTCTATATCAAGATACAGACACCTGCATACATTGGGTACACTTAAAGACCAGCGTGTCCAGTTAGACTAGAAAGGAGCCAAAAAAACATCTCACTATTATTAGAAGAAAACACAATCAAAGATTCGTATGATCAGACTTCTTAACCAACAGATTACATGTTACATGTACTGTACACACAATAACCAGCTGAGAGCCAAGTATTGAGATTAACATCTTGAATATTACACACCATGGAGAAGATTCAAAAACGCTGTACATTATTAATTCATATGTTCACCCTAATAAAAACAAAAATCCATTAAAGTCTCTTTTGGGTAAGGGGTTTAAATCAAAAGGTTTCTAAGTTGAAAAATTAATTATCAAAACCCAGTTCCAATCACAGTTGTGACCATTCTTGTAGAGACACTGAAATTGCACTTGGACAGGTACTGCAGCAGTCCTTAGTCTACTGTTCCATTCCAGTGATGGCCTGTGGTTCACAGTTTGTCTTCAGTCCCCTTTTTACGTGAGTGTTTATACTTATCCACATAAGCTTTTACAAGATTTGCCACTTTAGCTGAATCAACTTCTCCACTTTTGCTGTGGCAAACCTAAAACAAAAAAAGAAAAAGTTACATTTTTAATTGTGTTTTACCATAGACTAACTCTTATTTTCTTAAGTAATGTTGCCTGATAATGGGAACCAAGTATAATTGACATCTATCTTAAGGTAGTGGCTCATATACTAGTATAATTTGTATGTATCACGGAGGATCCGTCATGGGGCTACAAAATCATAACTGCTAATATGCACAAGCTGCCAGAACCCCTAATGCTGCTCTCTTCTACATGCATACAGACAGTACTTTAACACTATTTTATACATCAATAAAATATAACTCCAGATCGACGCCTGCAACAGTGAACAAGGCAAGTACTCCTTCACAGATTAAATGAATCTAGCAGAACTTTTGTGCCAGTATTTTTAGAATGCACCACCTACAATACATTGGATAGAATAAATCATTGTACTAATGGTGGACACGGTATGGTGTTCACTGAATGAACCAGACATTTTTGATAGACGTTGCTTCCATCTCTGGGACCACACATTTTGGAATAATCCCTGGTTCAGTAAAAAAAGAAGAGGTGGCTGCACAATCATGCTGCTCTTTCCATTGCAGCTGGATAGCAAGAGGATCCCCAGTGTTGATATGGTAGGAGGACGCTATGAAATAGTACAGTCTGATGGTGTGGCCACTAGACCAGAAAAGGACATGTACGGGATTTATTTTTTCACTTTATTAAACATGCACCAATGAATCTCATATGAGAGTCTAAAATATCTCCCTGTTTTGTTTGTGCGGTGTCCAAATTATAAATTTGTATGTACATACAATGTTAAAACAAGAGACATTTCCCAAAACGTCAGTGCATCCTTTCTCCTTTATTAAAAGCTTGGCAAGCAGTTTTATCAACTTTTAGTGGTTTATGCAAAACAGATTTTTTTAATGGCTAATACCTTTTAGTCATCTTTGTTGTAACATTTTTATAATTTTAAAAGGGTTTTCAACAATCGTCTCAATAATTATCAATAAGCAAACTTTACCCGGTCAAATACTAAAATCACACCTCTAAATATTCTTGAACGCTGATTAGCATGCATGACAATGATTGAGATATCTAAAAGGTCAGTGGTTCTACTGCGCATAACAGAAAAGAAAACTATTCATAAACACCACTAACTTCTGTCCTAAACATCTAGACTGGCATTGTCTTTGGTCATTTAAAACAAAGCCACTGTTTACAGTTAGACATTGAGATTCTACAAAAACAATACAAAGGACACAAGCTTCATGGAAGAAGCCTGTATCACTAGAAATTGCAAAACTTTTAACCCTGTATTGTAGAACTATAGACTAGAATTTATTAATTTCCATATCAGATCTAAACTACTGTAAATATTACGCGGGCCACTGTTGGCTGACCGTTTCTTTCTCAAACAAGCACCAGTAAATGTGTTTAATCAGGAGAAGGAAATAAACCTCTGCTAGGCAATGACAAAAAGCCCATTGTGTGGCTCGAAATGCGTCAATGTGGATGGTTTGTTTCATATGAGACCAATAAATTTAATTTTAAGTTAATGTTAAGTGCTGGAAGTTTACAGCGATTTGGAGGATCGGTCAGTTACCTCGAAGGGGAAAAAAGGATCAGGCAGGTTGAAATCTGACTGTCTGATCCTTCTACCCACCTGCAGCCCAGGGAGAGCTTGGATGCCCCATACACATTAGCTGTAATGCAATTATGTTATGTACTGTATATGGCCTCCTCTACAGAAACACCGTAAACCGTCATCTTACCTTGTCCACAGCCTTCTTTACTATCTCCTTATATTCATCCTTTGTGATGTCTTTATTTTGATAGTACTGTTTTATAGCCACTTTAACTTCTTGTGCTGCCCTCTCCTGAATCATAATTTTCTAGCATTAAAAAGAAAAAAAATATTAAAAACCATCTACTTGGCAAAAAAAGAAATCTATAAACATTTTATCAGACATGCAGTAAATTAATTTTTAAAAAGTATTGTCAACAGCATCTGACAATTTCATTATGCGGGGGAGGGGTATAATTTAAAAAATAAAAATCTCTTTAAATGTGAGTAATGACATATCACCACAAAAATTCTACACACAAGTGCTGACCACTGTCTTGCAAACTGTCTTAAAAAAAAATGTAAATTACAGCAGCCCATATGTGTTAAGTGTTTTATATTCCTTTTTCCTTTGATGCGTTTTTCATGGGTACGTTGGTGCTTTAGGTTTGGTTCACATGGCAGTATTTTGCATCAGAACAAGGAGTGCACCCAAAAACGCATCTGTGTAAAGGTTTCACTTCTGGTTTTGGCTTACAAATACTGATGTGAACCCAGCCTTGCACAAAAACAAAAACACCAGTTACGTGTCAACCAACACACTACATGTGTACTTGGTGTGGTCCTCTAATTAAACTACATAATTATATTAAAAATGTTGTTCTACGCTAGCTTTTAGGTCATGCTTTCTTTGCAAAATTAGAGCAATATATGTACGTGTCAAAACGCATAACCTGCTTTATCACACATCTAATTGCCTAAAAATCTTTGATACTCATTTTCAGACATCACACAGCTATGGTTACCTTTTCCTTCTTGGAGCTATCTGCACTGGCTTCCACAGTTACACTCTCTTTTCGAGGAGCAGATTTAACAGGAGTATGTGAATTTTTGCTGTAACCTGATGTTACCACACTTCCAGAAACTTGTCCTAAAACGACCCCAACTGGTCCTTGGACTGCTGCTGGAGCAGGCAAGAGTGGTGCATTTACATTATTACTTACATAAGGAGCACCAGGATTACCCTGTTTAAAAGTTAACACAATGTCAATGTCTGAAAGAAGTAAAAACCTCAACTCATCAGCTAGATGTATTAAAAAGGTTGTGAATGGGGCAACTGGAAACCGCTGAATGAGTGCCTCCAACAATGGGGCATATTTATCAAGGCAGTTGCACCAGAATTCTGGCACAATTTGCAGCAAAAATAATGGCATACATGCTTTACACCACATTTATTATGTGTTTTAGATTCTAGACACTTCTGCGCCTTGTCGGACATAAGGGACATGGCTTAGTGCACGAAGGAGTGTGCTACAAAATGCGGCAAAAAAGTAAGCCAACTTAAAAATGGTGTAAGGATGGACTAGACAGTTTTAACCTCTTCCAGATTTATGAACACTATGATAAATGTGGTGCATTGTAAGACTGTCTTAGACAGGGTAACAGACTAAAACGCACAGTATTGATAAATCTGCCCCAATATCTTAAGACACTAATTAAAGGGTTATTCCCATTTAATTGATTAGCTTTAAACATGTAGGCAAAGGTAAATACTGTTATCAAGTACATTGCTGTTCTGATGTTGAATCCCTTCAGAGTTAGAGCAGAGCTCATCTCCTGCTTTTGCACACAAAGTTACCTAGGTTACCGACCACCCTTCTCTGCTCTATACAGGCCCAGATGGTGATCTCACTTCCTGCTAAGAGGTTTTTTTTTCCCCCTCCAAGATGGGAGCTTGTTTACGTTACTTACTGACCAATTTTTACCCTTTATAAACTAATGCACAAGGCTCCATAGATCTAAAGTCCAGCACTAATGTCCCTATAACTGGCTCAGCTAGAAATAGAGCTTAAAAAAAAAAAAAGATTAAAGTTCACAAAATTGAAGCTGAACAAAAATAAACAGCTAAAACTTAAGGTCTGTGGCAAGGCTGCCATAGGGAAGAACTGTGGAAAAATTGCAACTGCATTGCAAGTCCAATTAGGAGACACACCTCAGCTGCAAACCTTGAAGGGCTCACAGGACAGATAATTGTATTATCAGTGTTGGTTCCCACGTGTGAGAATCAGAATCCGAAAACTATTGCGACTGAAGCAGTGGTCCTTAGTGTGCATGGCCTCTCTATTCACTATTCATGGAAAACTGAGAAAGCTTGGGACTACACTAAGCCATAGTCCACAGTCCTACATCTAGTAAAGACCTGTGGCTCCATTTAGACAGAGTATTAGGGACTCCTGTTCTTATAAATTGTGGTGGTCTCAGCAGTCAACCCTTCACCAAACATGCAATTATTTTTTAATCCGGTGAGTAGGAGAAATGTTAAAATTGGTGGACAACCCCCTTAAAGACTGGACACCTGGAGTATATTATTTGAATTTTATGCAGAAATAATAAAAAAAAAAACAACTTTCAATAGGTTTTATTAAGCAGTTTTCTACCGCACAACTCTACTGCTCAATGGTTTTCTCTGCTCATTCCATCACATCGTTTAGTCTGCTGTACTTAAGCCTTTCCTGAACACTAATCTAATAATTTTAGCTTAGATAAGATTTCAGCTTGGAATAACATCCTGGAGAGGAGAGTGGCTGTAAACTGAACAGTCAGATGGAATAAGCAGCGAACACCATTGAGCAGCTTTATTTGTATTGTAATACACACAAGCTGCAGAACTTAGCAGTTGTAAATTCCTTATTAAAACCAGTTTCAAATATATTTCTGAAAGCACATGCAAAAAAAAAAAAAAAAAAAAAATTGTTCAAAAGGTGTCCAAAGGCTTTAAAAAGGGAATAGTGCGGTAAGCTAGGAAACAACCTAAGCATTTCTAGTATTTGTACTAGCGTGCTTTCATTTATTAATCAGTTGTTCTCTTAACTCTGCTTCTGTATTCTGTAAAGTGTGGTCTACCGGACTGGAAAGCCAATGTTATATTAAGGGTAAAAGGTTACTTTAGCTATGCACCACTGCTTCACCTAGATTCCTGTGCTCATGGCAACACTGCACCTACCAAGCAGTCATTATTATAAATATATGGACAATTCCTCGAACAAGAGGTGTACACTACAACTGAAGTAACTGCAAACCTCAGTTTAGATTTAAACTGAGCAAATGAACAGGCCATTAAAAACCAGAAAATAAAAACCATAGCACACAGAAAAACCAGAAGGTACCTGCATTGGTTTTCCATCTTGCTGTGGAGCCATGTAACTCATTTGCTGGGATGGAGGAGGCGGTGGTGGGGGTGGAGGTAATCCCTGAGGTACACTTGGTGGTGCAGACACCTGGACAAGAGGTAGTGCTGGATGCAGATGAATAGGAAGTTGTGGGTGAAGATTATATGGATTGTGTTGGATGTTCACCATGGGAGGAGGAGGGACACTAACTGAATAGGGAAACATATTCATTGGTTGAGGGGGTGGTGCTATCGGTGGCTGCACAACATTCATCGGAGTATGCACCATATTTACAGGGACTGGAGTACTTTCATTTTGTTGACTTGCTTGCTCTTTATTTGACTGATCTGTTTTAAAAAGAGAACAAGTGTTAGCTTAAAAACAATGCATTGGAAAGGACATGATTAATACAGTGGTGGATAAGCTGGGTAAATTACCCACGACCATACTGAAAACGAACCTGCAAGTGGTCTCAATTATAATGCTCATATGACTGGACTTTCTGCATAACATAATGCAAGACTGATACAAATTTTAACCATAAATACATTTTATTAGGCAACAAACCTTGATCCTGAGGCTCTTCTGGTCTAGGCCAAACTCCTGCTTGGGAGCCCGTGGAACTTCTTCCCCTTTTTGAGTAGTAATTTTGCACATCAGCAGGAAGGGTTTTTCTAACAGCCCAACTTGATGCAGAAGACCACCCAGATCGATCAGCAGGTGGCTCATAAGAATCCTCATATTTAGGTTTATTTTTACTTTCTGGGAACCTTAAAGACTCCTGCCCTAAAGTATTAGAATTTCCTGAGTAGGGCTGTCTATTGTTCCAATTCTCATTTTGGTCTCCATAATTAAATCCACCTCTAAAACCTCCTCGTCCCCGCCCACCACGACCTCTAGGAGAGTTCCAGTCCATGTTTACATTTCTATTCCATGAATCACCTGACCCATATTGGCCATCATCCCAATGGGAAACGTTTCCTCGATTTCCACCTCTGCCACCTCTGTCCCCCCTGCCTCGATTATCTCCCCTCCCTCTAAAATCACCTCTTCCTCTACCCCTGTCCCCTCATCCTCTGGCATCCCCCCAGCCCCCTCTTCCTCTACCTTCACCCCTCATCCAGGGATCACCTCTACCTCTGCTTTCTGCAGATTTCATCTTTTCTACCACCCAGTCAGGATAATCATTTTTATTGTCAGAATATGCCTCAGCTGAATCTCTTGCATCATAAGGATCATTTCTGAAATTTTCATGTCTGTCATGTTCATTTCTTCTATATTTTTCACCTCCCTTAGGACGTTTCCAAATTTCATTTGAACGTCTTTCTTTCCACGGTGGAGAACTACAATCTTTTTCATTTCTATCAAGTGTAACACTTCTATTTCTCGGTCTGGAACGTGATCCAGACCTTGACCTGCTTTTAGATCTAGAATGTCTACTTCTAGACCTTGAATGCCTGCTCCTTGATCTGGAATGTCTGCTCTTAGACCTTGAAAGCCTCCTATGGTGTCTGTCTCTGCTTCTCCCTTTCCACTGACCACCATGACCACGCTCCCCATCTCTCTCTTTACTACGTGATCTGGATTTACGTTTAACAGGAGAATCTCTAACTAAAGACCGTGAACGGGATCTTGGTTTTTCTTTAGCATCATTTTTACTAGGTGAACGGGATCTTGGTTTTTCTTTAGCATCATTTTTACTAGGTGAACGGGATCTTGGTCTTTCTTTAGCATCATTTTTACTAGGTGACCAGGTTGTTGATGGGGAATGAAATCTAGATCTTCTTGTTCGAGACTCTTTTTTCTGTCCATCACCAGAAGGTAATAACTGCTTTGGAGGAGACGGAGGTACCTTGTTTAGAGCCAAAGTATCAGATTCAGTTTTGTTAGGTTCAGTAACGTCCACGGATTGCTCCACTTCTGAATCATTATGATCGCTACAAACTGAATCGCACTCCATTGCTACTGGTTCAACATTGTCTTCACAAAAATCTTTCTGGTGGTCATTTTGTAGATCAGTTTTTCCATCAGTATCATGTATTTTATCCTCTAAAACAGGACTCTTTACTTCTTCAGTGCATACGCTATTGTTATGAACCTCCCCAGTATCAGATACCCCATCTGCAGCTGAGTTTTTTGATGACGCCAAAGGCTGTTCTGAAAGCTCTACTTTGTTAGAACAATCAGCGTTTTGTTGATCGGCTAACTCAGAAGTCACACTTGTTTTAACATCGTGCTCTGCTTCACACTCTTCCTGTTTTGCGGCTTTTACGTTCACCTCGGAAATATTTTCTTGTGCATCTTCTCTTTGCACATTCTCTAAAGTATTATCAGGCTCGATTTCTTGAATATCTTGGGGCTTCTCGATACTTTGTACTTTCGATGCACTAGGAGATGTTGGAGTCTCTGTGGAGCTTTCAAGATGGCTTTCATTTGAATGTGGACTAATTTGGCTAGTGTGCAAATGGTTCTCCTCTTTATTATCAACTTCTTCTGATAACGGCAAGTCCTGCAAGTGTTTTCTAGGAGATTTCATTTCTGTGCTAGACGAAGATGTAGATTCCTCAACATCAAACTGCTCTACTTTATCACATGATAAAGGTGGCAGATCTGCAAGATCAGAAGTGATGTGCTTTGCTAACCCTGGAGAAGGGGAAGAACTTTCTCCATCTGAAACATTCTGATTTTCAGATTCACAAGAATGTTCCCCTTTAATGTCCAGCTGACTTGCTTCTGAATCCATGCCACTTGGCTCACTTACAGATTTTGGGAAATCTGCCTGACTATCCTCTAATTGAGTCTGGCCATTTTTTAAGAGTGGTGAAGCAGCTGAATGTTCTTCAGAAAATTCATGCTTGTCATGCAAATCAGGACTAGGTGACCTTTCTTTATCAGCAGACTGCACATTGAAAGCAGGTGAGGGATCTAGTGAAGGTTTCTCCTCAGAATGTGTAACAGACATATCTGCATGCAGGCTCTCTTTTTCGTTGCCATTGTTGGGAGACTGATTTATTTTACACACTTCTGTTTCAGACAAGTCTTCTTCTGACATTTTACATTTCTTTTCTTGCTCACTTTCAGAATCATTTTTATCATCCTTCGAGTCCTCTTGAGACTTTGCTGCTGAGCGTAGTCTTTTTCTCGTTTGAGCTCCTTTTTTGGGAGCTTGCTTCCGTTGTTTTGAAGGTTGCTTAACAGGAGGTTCTGATGAGGAAGTATCTGTATTCGTATTATAACCAGGTGTGTCATGATCAGAGCTACTAGATTTTGGCGAGTTCTGAAGATGTGTATCAGATTTGCTATTTCGTGTGGATCTCCGCCTTGGGCTGGATTGTACAGATTTTTTTCGTGTTCCTCTGCTAGTTGATGTGCCAGAGGCAGCTTGCTTTTTTTCAGTGCCCTCTTGTGCACCAGTGCGAGCGCACATTCTGTTTGAAAAATCTATTCGCAGAAGGAAAAAAAAAAAAGAAAAAAAAAATGTAAAGGATTTGCACACTTACGGAAACCATATACTTTTTTTGGGCTTTTTTAACAGCTACATTTCTAGGCTTTTTCCTGTGTAAAAGTATTTCTTGTGCATTATTTTGTGGTTGCTGCTAGTGCTCAATGCATGATAAGGTTTATATCAACATTAAAGGGGTTTTCTCACCACAATGATTAGCTTTTAACAAGCTAAACAAAGAAAGACTTACCAAATACATTGATTTTTTTATTTTGCTTTGCTCAGAAAATAAAGATTTTATCTACTGCTACCATACACCAGTTTCTCTAGGTTACTGACCACATCTCCCTACTCACTCATTGCTTCAGGCTGCCATCAGTCAGACCAGTCTGACAATGACAAGTTGCTCCCTGCTAAATCTACCTCCTAGCATACGAACTTGTTTACCTAAGTTAATGGCAAGTTTTAAGCCTTAGAACTTTGTAAAACCTCCAGCACTTGTTACTAACAGGATCGGCTAGGAATAGCAGAGCTGATATGCCAATCACTGCTAGAGAACCACCACAGCCTAACCAGGTGGCACGAGTCTGAAGCTGCCTGTGGTTCTGTGAAATAGCATTTTGAGACGACCTCTTTAAAAGCCTTAGAAAATGTGTCAGCTTAACCCCTTCTCGCAAAGTGATTACTCTTTACTGTAGAATGATGTAACGTTAAATAGAGCGGGCTTATTTTTCATTAATTACAGCTGGCAGGGTGCATTAGGAGATTAATGAAATGTCTATATTCTGTAGTATATCAGTACTTCAATATATAGGTAAAGCGACCACAAGCTCAGGCCTCCAGAGAGGCTGAAAAATCTAAAAAGTTAAATATTAAAGACTCAAAAAAAACCTTTTCCATTTATCATATAAATTTCTTTTTAACTCTAAAAACCAACCCCTAAGAGTTGCACAATTGGATTTCTCCCCAGTTCCACACCAATGATTTTTTGTTTAAAGGGTATTAATAAAAGAGTACATCTTATTATACAAAAAACAAGCCCTCACACTGCTGTGTAGATGGGAAAGCCAATAAAAAATAAAAACCACAAAACTCAGTTTTAGTGTATGTTCACACGGCATATTTTAGTACGTATTTTTGCGAAAAGTGCTGAAAAACGCCAAAAACAACGGTCCAGTACACTTTTTATATGCTGTATGTGGCGTCATTCAGACGACGCGTATTTTACGTTCGAATTATTGCACGCGCCTGAAAGAACTGACTTGTCAATTCTTTCAGCCGTATACACGCCTGCTGTCAAATAATTACGTTTAGGAGGCAGATATCTGCTTTGGACCATTCCATATTGTAATCGCATTTTTGCAGTGCGAAGCTGTGCACACCCCGTGAACGAACTCCCCCTTAGAATGCAGAGAGGAAAAAATAAAACAAACTGAAAATGGGCTGATCCTGAAGGGGATACCATGCTGCCTGTGCAAGGCTGACTATTCAAGCTAAAATGTCTAAACTACTGGTAAGCTCAATGGTACAAAAAAAAATAAAAAAAAAATTGTGCCATTCAGCTAACAGAAGCACAAAAAAAATCCCCACCTAATTTACGAGTTCAACAGCCTGTCAATCCTATCTGCTTTAATAATCTGGGGTTTTAGAAGTCTTAAGACCCCACCAAACTAAAATAAAAATGTAACCAGTACTCTTCTCCCACCACCTCCATTCCAGCAATACCAGTGATCGTGTGTACCATTCTGGTCTCCCACTGACCACATCCAGCTTAAAGGGGTTGTTTCACTACAAGGATTGCTCTTTATGTTAAAGATCTTGCAAAAACAAGTCACTTTGCAATACGTGTCCATTAACAGTCTTACCTACTCCTAGATATCCCCTCTTGTATGGGCTGCATCAGCTCCTCAGGTTGCTATAGCTACAGACCTGGCTTTTACTGCAGCCTAGTAGAAGTCAATAAACACGCCCCTGAATTCAAAATGAAACCAAGAAAACAGGACTAAGGTAAGATGAATCAATGTAGTGAGACAACCCCTTTAAGTCTTACATGACCAAAAGCGAATTTTCCAAGCTGTGATGAAGGAACTTACTTAATGAAACGCGTACGCTAGTCTTCCACACATCTTTTTTCTGATAAACCCTTTGGATCATGTTACATTTTTAATATGATTATTTAATAAAAGATCTTTTTTATTCATTTATATGGGACTTTGCTCACCTGTTATGTTTTTTGGGCCTTGCCCTAAAAATCTGTGTTTTGGAAAATGTACCGTCTGCATGATCAGCATACATAATACATGTATTATCTGTGTTCTGCAAGTCGCTACAATTCCATTAATACCAAATATGTAGGGTTTTTTCTCATGTTTTAGTACTTTTGAAAAAAAAAAAAAAACAATCTTTATTAGTTATTTTTGTTACCATTTTGGGATACGTGAGACTTTTTTATCACTTTTAATTACTTATTTTGGGGAACGTGAAATGACCAAAAAACCCACAATTTCTGTGTTTGGATTTTTTTTCTTCCAATTGTGTATTTTATTTTTTTATTTGTAAAACACAAAAGGGGTGTTTTGAACTTTTAATTTTTTTTAGTTTTTAAAATTTATATTATCAGAAGTGCTAACAGCCTACGTCATGCTTCCAGCTGTCATGGTAACTGCTCAGCACCCCAAAATCTCGTCGCCAGAAGTAGTTGGATGAAGGAACTGTCAGCAGTCTTCATTCATTACAGCTATGGGAGTTCGGAGTATAGCTTGTCTATACTCAGAACTTCCATGGGAGTGAATGAGGAGGACGGTGCTAGTGCTGCCCTCCTCAATCAGATGCAGGGCTGGACCGTTCAACACGAGTGGCCGGCAATGAGAATTCTGTGTAGCGGGACCGCCCCTTTAATTCTACAACACTCAATGTAGTCTGTATTAACAGAAAGGGGAAAAAAAAAAAAAAAAAAAAACAGTGGCAACGGATTAACGACTAAATTTATATCACAGTCATTTTCTAGGGCCGTTCTGGAGAAAACAAATGTTTTCTAATAGTCACCTTTGCTCCTAAAAGAAATCCGGCTTAATGGTGATATATAGTCATCCAAACATGGTGTATGGATAAGTGTTTCAGCAGACAGAGTGGAATTGCTGGAAGACAAGAAGTTACAAACGTTAGAACTATCTAAATAACAGCTCGAGTTTGCCTACAACAATTTAAATGTCATTTTGAATACTCAAAATGTAACTAATCACCTCGGCACAGATTTTTCTTTTATCTATTCTTTTACCAAATTTTAATAAGAATACTTGGCTGTTACAATGATCACAAATAAGGTCAAACAAAACAAATATATCAGCTCAGCTATGTTTTTTTCCCATCACTAGCTTTGCAGACAACTGAAAGATTGAGTTGGCTTCTACCTTACTTGTAATTAAACCAACAAAAATACACAAACCACATGTAGCCGACAAACCGAAATGACTAGATGGAGGAAGAACATGTACAGGCAATGTTGCCATGAACTCTAGTTTTGTTAGTTACCATGGTTGCCTTAGAAAAACAAATTAATGGGTTTTAAGAAGTTTAACCTTTTTGTTCCACAAAAGAGTTAAAAAAAAAATAAATAAATAAATCCAGAAAGGTAGGATCCTTTATGTGCATAAAGGCAACCAAAGTTTAAAAGGAGTTATCCTATTTAACTTAAAATCAAATAAGCTACTGGTGTCCAAAGGAATACAAAATCTAGTCATCTATGTTCTAGCACTGGCTTTCCCTGGTCTTCCCTTATTCAGATTGGGATGTCTGATGAAGCAGTCACGTGCCACGGCTCTGAATAGTGGTGTAAGCAGAGGGACATGACTTCTGCAGCGACGACATCCCCATTTGGAAGAAGAAAAAAAAAAGACAAGAAAAAAAAAAGTGTACAAAAGACCAGGGAGACCCAGCACTAGAACAGAGGTGAGTTTTTGTTTATTTTAAATGTGCTGGGAAATAGGGCCATCAGACCATTGTTACATCCCACACCATATCAGCGGTAACTACACTTAACATGCTGCAAAGGATGGGATTGGAATTATCATTCCCATTTATTTAACCCTCAAATGCTACAGTAAATATTGACTGCTGCACCTATGTTTTCACAGAGGGGAATTAGAAATACTGCAGTGTATTATTGAAGGAGAAGAACACAAGGTCGAGTTCACTACTGGGATTGGAAAAAAAGAAAAAAAAAAAAAAAAAAAATCGCCAAAAATTTAAAAAGCGGAAGTGGACAATTTTCTTTTTAAATAATTATAAGAAAAAACAAGTGCAAAAGTAGTAAAACCTAAAATAAGCAATATAAACTTTGGATTATAATAATCAGAACCCACAGAAAAAAAAAAGTTAACTTTTATACATTAGGCTGTGCAAATTGCAGTGGTCCGAGCTACAGAGTGCCGATTTTTCTACTATGATTGTGTATGAGAAATGTTTTACATATTCTCTGTATTTTTCACTATAGAAAAGGGTATATCGGTTTACATTGCCATATGATAACTGCTTGGCACCTGACACCATTTCTCCACCATCCTTTATGTGATCCTTTGTATTCTCGCTGTACTTAGGTCATTGAGGAAGATTTCGAATGGTTTGTTTTTTTCTTTTTTCTGTATTCTTGAAGTTGCAAAAATAAAATGCTTTAAAAAATACCCTGCTGTAACACAATTTCAGGTTAAGTCCCCTAAAACAGATCAGTTTGGGTACAACCATAAAACTTCTAAGACCTCACCATTGAATTCCTGCAGCACCAAGTGGAATCCTCAAGTGCTTCAGTGCTTCCCTCTTACGCCGCATCAAACAGATTTCATTTTCCTCTTGTGTCCTAAAAATAAATATATCATTAATTAAGGACTAATGGCCAAAACATTTGCATAAAAGCCATTTTAACAATGAGAAGGCCATTCTCTTCTCTATTAAAGGGGTTGTCTTGCTACAGAAATTGATGGGATATCGCTAGAATATGCCATCAATGTCTGATAGGTGTGGTTCCCAGAGATGAGATCAGGACCCATCTCCTAAATGAGCCCCGAAACCTGTTCTGAATGAAGAGGTGGTACGGACTCTCCCATAGACATGACTGGGAGTTCCGAGTTTAGCCAAGTGGTGTGTAGAGCGTTATGATGTACATGTCATGTAGCCAGGACCCCACTGATTGCTGGAATTATGGTACCGAGACATTAATACAGAATGCACACGTAATGGATTTGTTTTTTACTTAGGGCATGTTCACAGGGTTTGTTAAATACATATCGGAGTACGTTTCACATACCAAAAAACAGACCTCAATACGTATTTAACAATGTTCAAATGTGATTGCATTGATTTCAATGTAAAACATGTATCGTCATTTTTGTATTGAATTAAACGGATGTGTTCAAAGAATTGACATGCTAAATTCTTGATCCATTTAATGCATTGAAAAGGCAATAGAAACTACAGGAATACGTTTCTGCCATCCAAAAAACATCCAAATACATACCACACTTTGTGGTATGTTTTTGGATGTGTTTGACGCAATACATTATACGTATTGCAAAACCGTATCCAAGATGCCGTCCACACATACCCTTACAGACCTCAACGGGAAAGCAAAATCTGCTCTAAAATCTGCGGATAAACCTTTCCTGCAGGTTTTGCCTTCTGCCACTGAAGTCCACATGGAAAAATCTGTACTAAAATCCGTACAATAGTATTCCAGGTGTGCAATAATCATATTACAAGCAATGTACTTTCAATATCGTGTACTCAGAAATCAGTTGTCTCACTACAAGGATTGCTTTTTATGTTAAAGAACTTGCAAAAACAAGTCACATTGCAATATATGTCCATTAACAGTGTCCTACCTATTCCTAGATATCCCCTCTTGTATGGGCTGAATCAGCTCCTCAGGTCGCTATAGCTACAGACATGTTCGATCTCTCACGATAGACTGCCAGCGCTAGTTGCTATAGCAACAGACCTGGATTCTCTGGAGCCTAGTGGGAGCCAGAAAACATACCCCTGCATTCAAAGTGAAACCAAGAAAACAGGACTGAGGTGAGATGAATCAATGTAGTGAGACAGCCTCTTTAAGCATCAACAACCAGCTACAGTCGAAATTCTAAACAAAAAAACCAAAAAAACCACACGGAATGGGAGACGCTTGAATTTGAGTATAAACGTAAGCACATATGCGCCACGTTCTTTATGGTTGTCTTAATTTGTCAAGACAGTGTAAGCTGGGTACTCTGAATGCGCACAACCTCTTAGAAATGAGCGAGTTTGAGCGGATTGTTGTAAGGAGTTTTTAAAGCAATTTAGAGAATGGTGACAGAAGATGGAACTTAGGTGTATCGCTATGACCCAGAAAGCAAAAAGTAATCAATGCAGTCCGTCAAATAATGACCACCACCTACAAAGACGTTCAAAGTCACCCCATCAGCTGGAAAGCTGGTGGCAATGTTCTTTTGTGAGAAGGGAATTTTACTTATTGACTATAAAGGAAAAAGGTGAAACTAAATCAGTAGGACATTGTATGCAGCTACTTTAAATCAATTAGGAGATGCCACTGAAAAATAAAAGGTGAGGAACCTTGGCTAAAAGGAGTAATACTACTCTCCATGACAAAGCACATGTGCACACAGCGCAAGTCGCTAGGACTGCTGTGAGAGACCGAAATCCAGGTAATCATCCACACTATACTGGAATAAGCCTCCAAAGATTACTACCTGCTCCCCAATTAAAAGAAAAAAAATGCTTTGTGAAAGGTGATTTCCTAATAATGAGCTGAAAGCGACAATAACTGACCATTGGTTAGGGAAAGAAAATATGCATTTTTTTTTTTTCAAGGAATAGAAAAGCTAATAATTTATGTATGTTTGTTTGTTTGTTAATTGTGATTATATAGAAAAATACAATGAAATAAAGTTTATTGATTAATATTGATACCAAGAATTTATTAAAAACAACCCTTGTATATTTAACTTTGATAGATTACATAAATGTTCAGTTATCTACATTGAAGAAGTAGCCACTCTAAATGTCTTCAAGTATGGTGCAAAACAATAAATTGCGATCTTAAAGAGAAGAAAAAGTTATATCCCAGCCCTTAGACCATGTCCCCACTGCACGGGTTTTCGGACGGTTTTTCAGACTGTTTGCGGTTTTGCAGACTGTCTGAAAAACCAGCTGCAAACTAGTCCCCACTGCACGGGTTTTGCGCCAGAAAAAGATTGAACATGCACATTCTTCCGTCCGGTTTTCAGACGGAACATGTGCAGGTCAATGTGAAGGGGGGAGGGCTTTTCTCCGCTCATTGATAAACCAACCGGTATTTGTCCTCTGCTGTGGTGACATGCCCTTAGGCTTGGTTTACACTATTCTTAGGCTCCACACTGCTGGGTTTGTTGTTATCTAATGGCAAGAAGAGTGTAGTCAGCTGTGCTATTCTATCCAGTTAAGAAGAAAAAAAAAAAAATCTAAGAAACCCGATGAACTCAAAAGGTTCCGTTACATAGCCGATCCATCGCAATGGCCACAACCCAAAGAGGTTGTCCACCTCATTTAAAATGGTGTCCAGGCATCAAGTAAAATAATTCAGCCTTCTGTTGACATGCCGTCACTTCCAAATGGGAACGTCCCGGCTGCGGAAGCCAATTGTCTGCAGCGATCACGTGCCACCAATTTGCATTACCATTCGTTAGCGAACAGCTCCGAAAAGTGAAACAAATTAGTGGCATGTGACCGTTCCAGCCAATCAGCGGCCAAAGCCGTGACCTTCCCGCTTGGAAGTGACTGAATATTTACAGAAGACTGGGGCGACGCGTCTCTGGAAGCAGGGATCAAAGGAAGGAGAGTATAACTTACATTTTACTCGGGGCCCAGGAACGATTTACATGTCTTTAAAGATTACCACTAGCCATGCCAATAATCTGAACAAAGCCGTTAATAGCTTGCCTGAGAGAGAACTAATTTTTAACTACAAACTGGCACAGAGATCATTTATCTCAGGGAATCACTGCATCTGTTAAGTCCCCTGCAAAAAATCTCTGCACGGTCAATGTACCTTTACAAGGTGGCCAAAAAATATGGGTTCTCCACGCTGGCTTACCAGATCCAACAACCCCATTGTTAGGGGAAAAAAAAATTCTTTCCGAATTCAGATCTAGCAATAAGAAGAAATAAACAAAAACAGACACCTGCAATCAATCTTGGACACACCTTACAGTGCACTTGTAAAGGATTCTGAATACTTTCTTTTTGCTTTGTTATGTTACACACTATTCGTTTTCTTATGACAGAAAGGCATGGCTTATCCGCCTGTACTCTTGTATTTCGAGAATGAAGGGAACTGCAAGTCTTCAGTCTTTTTGAGCATAGTAAATGGTGGTCTGCTGCAGCTTCCTGTAAGGCCTGTGTCTGGGAGCGCTGCTGTGTAAGGTAAACCTGAAGGGACAGTAGCCCTAATCCAGTACCTCAACTCTCATTCTTCAGATATATGGAGGTGTCAGAGTTTGAGCAGTTTTGGGTATTGTGTGCAGATTGATGAACAAAGTTACTGTAAACTTTCTGATCGGTAATAAAGCAAAAGCAGGTTTCTAAAACGGTGTGCAGAAATCAAGCCTCGGTGTCCTAAGCAAGAGGACTGTAAATGGTACGGTACAAAAATATTACCAGTGTTTAGTTACAGACTGTAGCAGGCAATCCTTAAAACTGTTCAGTTTTGGGAAGTATGATCCGATTCAAGTTCAGGCACTGTGTGGGTAACTCAAGGACATTTTACAGACCTGTGACAAAGTGGTCCCACACAGCCCAGTTGTATAGTGAATCTTCATCTCAGTGTGATGTTGCGAGTGTTTTGCAGCAGTTTCAGCAGTCTGGATACTTATCTTTACCTTACTAGTCTCCCACTTCTGCAACACAACGTTATAGTGTAGAGATGGTGCTGACCAGGGGATAATCTGTACTAGGTTTTCTTTTTTTTTATTAGAACAGATAATCTTATTTCTCTTGTTCCAAGAGTTATTTTTTATTAATTTTTTATTTTTTAAGTAAAACTCCAAGCGGGCTATCATGTGCTTAAGATTGGCCTCAATCTGGGCAGTCTCACCATTGGGTTCATGGTCACCTGCCTGACTAAAGATCTGCTCTTTAATGCTTATTTTGGCCAGTCAGCCATCTGTATGAAGAATCCTTCTTATCTAGTAGGAGAATAATGAAAACTACAGTGTTCAAAAACCTTCAATACTGCAGTAATTTTTTTTTTCTAAATAAAAGCTGTTTTTACTACGGAAGAGGTATCAGTCAGGGTACCGTGAAAAAAAAAAAAGTTCATGATACCATGACATTGCCGCAGCTAACCCCAATTTTAATTATTATACACTTACTAACAGGCACCCCCGGATACGAACGGATGGGACTATGGGTTTGTTCTTAAGTGTTTTTGTATGAAGTCGGGCGGTATTTTTATCAAATGAACCAGCAAAAAAGGTTTTGTTTTTATTTTTTGGATAGTGGGGGGAAGGGGGTTTTTAAATTTTTTTTTCTGTCGGGGCCTTTTTTAAAAATTTTCACTTTTTTTACCCTCTTTTACGTGGATCAAACTTTTCTTTCCCACAGCTACTATCTTCGGGGAACAGGGAACTACAAGTGCCAGCTTCCCCATATGCTCTGTTTGTAACTAGGGGACGATGTAATCGAACGGTGTAAGTCGGGGGACTCCTGTACAAGTTGTTTTTTGCGCAGATCGCGGGAAAATAAGCAAACGTCCAAATAATTTGTTTTTTAGGATGTAATGGGCTGTCCGTGGATTTAAGAAAAAAAAAAAAAAAAAAAAATTAATGGAACCCTGACTGATGCCTCTGACGTAGTCAAGAAGGCAGTATCAACCCAAACAAACTTTCCTAAAGATCTGTGCTAACACATTACCGTCTTGGAGGTTTACAGACAATGCTTCTGACTTGAAGGCTGTTTTTCTGTTCTTAACCAGGGACTTAAACGGAACCTGTCAGATGGTTTATGCTGCTGAGAGCAAGATGTGAAGGGGGAAACGGGCCTGTGATAAAGGTTTTTTCATCACCACATTCCCATGTACACGGTCGCCGGGGTCGTATGATAGATATACACAGCTTTCAATGTTTTGTCTACTCTTATTGTCCCTCAGTTGGTTTTGTGGGCGGGGACAATATAAAAAAAGGCAAAGAAAATTTATAAAAAGAGTAAGTCAACGCCAATGTGGATTTCCCCGAACACCTCATTTTGTTAAAAAGGCTTCAAAATCAAGTTAAATTTTGGGGAACGACTTTTTGGGCCCCCCTATAAAGAATTAGAATGGGGTCTTTTATCTTCCCTCCTCAGGGTTGAATATTGAATTTAATACATGGAACATATGACTCTGGGATTTTCTAGGTAAAAAAACTTACACTTATATTCTATAATCAATAACAATTTCTTGTTTTTTTTTTTTGTTTTTTTTTTAAAGTTTTTTTTCAGGTCAATATCAGCCAAGTGGGATCAACACATTTTGGATTTTCAAGGATCAGACTGCTACACAGGCGACATTTTGGACAATGATATATTTGCACTTTGCTATATACATAGTTCTATATGTCCCTTATAATTGTGTAATTTTTTTTTGAATATAGTCACATCATACCATAGTTGAGTGCCAATTTGTGAATTTTGAATTTGGGGAATAAACTATTTGTATATAGATTCAGTAACTATGTATAACCTAAGAATAGGTAGAATGCAGCTTTAGAGAGCGTTTCAACCTGTTTTTCGTGCAATATGGTCATCTGACATGCGCAGTGTTATGCCGAGATGAGCTCCAGTGAAGTATGGGCATTGGACATACACATTCATGCGTTCTGAAAGTATAGGTAAAGGGGTTTTGCCACAATCTCATTTCATACCATACAGCTCTTCAGCTCTGTGAGCTTAGAAGGGGGCGTGTGTGATTTGTTTAATGCATATCATGTGACCCAGAAGGGTGACCTCACCAGGCTTTCCTCACTGTAGTCAAAGAAAGGTCTGTTTATGTATAGAGCTGTAAATAGCTACATTGTAGCTCAGAAGTAAAGCTTTTGCCTCACAGCACAAAGGTCCTAGGTTCAAATCCCTGCAGGAACCAAACCTGTGTTTTTTTCTCTCTTTATCAATGCACAGATCTCATTGAGGTTTCCTTCTTTATTTATTTGCACTGTTTGACTAATTACTAAGGAGTACAGAGGATGGGAGTAGAATAACAGTACCTGGAGTTGAACACTCAGTAGCTGCTTGAGAGGAGAAGTGATGTCTGAGCATCTCTGAACAGGACTGAGGTGCTCTCAGCCCTGGTCGTATCCAATGGAGACTAGCTGTAAACAATGGATCACTAAAGGAGCAGCTAAAACAAAAACGGAGCAGAATTCTTAATAATTATGAAAATTTTTATTTAATTTGCAAGTTTCCCACATCAATTTTTCTTGAGGGCAAAACTCCTTTAACCGACATGTGCCGGCACTTCTGACATGTGAAGAGCCAAAAGGAAGACGCCGATATGGAGAGACTAAACGCCATTGATCCAGCTTGCCTTGTTGGCTCCTGATTTTTCTCATTTTTATTGGATATTTGATTTGTCTTTTACTTAAATTACATATTTTGATTTAATTACTTATAACCTTATAGCAGGTGTTTAATTGTATTAGTGATTGTACTAAAATACTATTGGCCAAGAGGGATTTATGAGACCATCCTATTGTCAAGTTGGTAATTTAAGGAAAAAACATCAAAAGTCTGGTTTCATCATTACATTCTTATTAAGCTCATCAGATTTGTTAAACTGCTTTTACTGCTATAAATCCTTATCGAAGTATCACATATCTCTCACAGCTTTCCTTGAGACAGATGCATTGTCTGCTAGAAGCAAGAAAGTCAAGGACTTCCTCCTCCCCCAGCTAATGCTTCATACGTACATGCAAATTTATAACTTGTCTCTTAGCGACCGCCAATTAACCAATCATGTAGTGATAAAATAGTCATGTGATTAAAAAGTTCTATTGGAATGTAATTTACTGTGATTAAACTTCAGATTCCATGTCCGAAACGGAAGGTGTCGGTCATGCTTCTCGAGCTCTGGCTGCCGGCAGTAGTAATAATAATATAATTCGGAGGAGACATTTAATTGGATAAGGAGTGGAACAAAGATAGATTCCTCACCTGATTTAATCATCTTGACACTATCAGGTTAAATATAGTGGGTATATCCACCTATGTAATGCTTGACAAAGACTACTTGTTGAGTCAAAACGCTGTTTATTTAACATGGAATCCCAGTACACAAAAGCAACACTGATGCAGGCGCCATTCTTGGATTTGTGAAGTTCCGAGGGGTGAAAGGTGTCCTCCTTTCACATTGGCGGTCTATTGCAGTTTATGGTGTAGAGACTATGGACAAATAGGATAACAGTGCTGTCCAAATACATATATTGTAAGTTATGGGCACGTGACCGCTGCAGTCAATCAGCATCCGCAACAGTGACGTCCCTGTTCAGCAGAGACAGCGTGTCAACAGAACTCTGGAGAGACACGCTTCTGAAACTGAGCAAAGGAGAGTTATTTTACGTTGGGCGCTGGAGCACTTTAAATGGTTTTATGGAGGTGAACAACCCTTTTATAGCATACTTCCAGTTTAAAGGAAGGGTGTGGACACAGGGTGTATTATGCAGAGTGAGATACAAGATTATGGCTGCTAGATCTACGGATGTCAGCACATACTATATACTATAAAGAAAAAAAAATCTAGGTTCAGCTTCTTAAAGAGAACCTGTCACATAGGTTATGTCCCCCCTTGCTGAGGACAGCACAAGCTAGTGTCAGACATGCTGTTTCCATAACCTAGGTGACAGGTTGTCTATAAAGATACTTAATGGCATGTCTGCCCTTTGTGCTGCCTGTTTGAGAACTTCCGACACCCAGCATATGAACCCTTGGGCTATGTTCACTTGGGTGAAATTGGGACGTATTTTGGCCCGTATTTCGTTCAATATGGGAGAGGATGCTCCCAGTCATTTCGGTAAATTTCCCAGTTTTTCATACAAAAAATTTGGATTACGCCTCCTCTCCCCCTGGACAAAAACGCCCTTGGGGGGGGGGGGATTTAAAGGGGCGGGTCAATTACTAGCGGCGGGAAAACGTGCCGCTAGTAAATGAAGTTTATGGGGGGTGGGGGTTGGGGGCCCCCCCCGCACCATGGGGGGCTGCTAGCTCCCCAAAAAAAGGGCGTAATTGGGGGCGTAATCACAACCCCAAATTTTTTGCCGGGGTGAATATTGCCTTTGTCTCTTTTTAAATTTGCAAAAGGTACACATTTTTCTTCTTTTTCCCACGGGGGAAATTTGATTTAAAAATTTTCACTAAAAACATGAAAAAAGGGGAGTTTTAGGGAATCAAGTGGTGCACTTTAAAATGGACTTGTAAGTTTAAAAAGGGGACACCCCAAAGATGGTCTTCTGAATTACCAAATTGACAAACCCCGTTGGTTTTAATATTCATTTACGTTTTGGGCAAAGCCCCAACCCCCAAATTTGGGAAAAAACCGTGTATACAAGTACATGCCTACACTGATTTTTTGTTTTTACAAAAGGGTCCAAAAGCCCCATTCGTCTTCCAAAAAAAAACCCTGTGAAAAAGGGAAATTTTCATTGTTTTCCCCCGAGGAAAAGGAAAAACCCCCCCTTGTTTTTTCTGAAATTTTACGCCGTTTTTTTTCTGTAATGTACTGAGAAGTGAAGCATGGAAACTACAACACGTAGACAGCCCTCTAGAATCGACAAACAATAAATCTGTAGCAGGGATCTGAAACTGGCAAATCCACATCCGATTTTTCAGTTGGAAAAAACAGCTATGTGAAAAAGTTGAGAAAGTTTTTTTTCTTGTTGTTGTTGCTTTTTATCTTCAGAGAGGACAAGGGGGTGGTGCCCCAGTATTCAGGAGAAAATAATTTGTACTATAGTAAACCCCACCAAAAAAAGTTTTTGAATTTTTAGCGCTTTTCCCTTTTTCTGATTTTCCCGGATGCAAAAGGGTTTTACTTTATGTTGGGGTCTGTTTTCAGCACTGGTAAAAATGGTCGCTTTGGTTTTAATGTTTTGTTTGACCCAAAGCAACTATTAGTGTACAGGACTTGGACAAAATAACTAAAATGCACAAGTTGGGAAAACTTCCCCATCATAATTGCCCCTCCCCCGGGAATGCCATTTTCAGTTACAAAGCCTATAATGCTGTTGATAAACAGATTTTAAGAACAGCAAAAGTACTAAACTTTATTTGCTTTATGGGCATGATATTTCAGACCCAAAAGAGTTCCAAAGGGGAATGATTGTTGATGCACCGTGGGGCACTGTACCCAAATTGCGAGGGAGGGTGTGTCATGATGAAGGTAACTGTAGATCTCATTTCAGCATGCAAAGACTCAAGAATATCTGCACACAAGCTGTTTTCAAAAAACTAGTGATCTTTGCTAAAAATTTACCCCATAAAAAAAGCCTCTCAAATTACTGCAGTTAAAAACAAGTTAAAAGTACCAATAATTGTGAAAATCAAGTGTGCACTACACATAGTTTATATTCGTGGCAGCATCACTATAGGCCAAGCCTTTTTTTGACACAAAAAAAGAGCTAAAACACACAACATATATGAGCTGCCCAGCTCAGTAACCAAACTTAAATATTGTTGAGCCTGCGTAGGGCATGTGTAAAAAGTTAGTAGACTCCCACTTCCTGCTTCTCAGAAACAATATTGAAAAAAATAATGTTCTCAATTTATATTGGTCTTCTCCTTATCGTATTTTAGCTGTATTATATATGATCTGTAATGGTCATTCCAATTATTTTGTCCAATCCTCATACTGTTACACTTTATAACACTGGAAAAAAAAACACTAAGCTATATAAACTAACATGCATTAGTTCTACATGCATTTGTTAATATATTGGCATTGCGTAACATTTAAATTCAAGGCTTCTGGCAAGGTATCCAGGGATAATCACAGACTCGAAAAAGTTGGTTCTTACTTCAGCTATCAGAGGAAAAAGAAAAAAAGAAAGAAAAGCTACAATGAGCTGCTTGCAAATTAGAGTATGTTATGTCTTCCACCCTCTTGAGGATCTTCTCACAACCGAAAAGTGTGTTAAGTGCGAGGAAGTCTTCAATAATCATCAAGAAGCTCATGTGTTGGCCTGGTTAATGCCTGCAAATCAGATTTAAAACCCGCTGTAGTAACAGACTGGAAATCTGAATTTTTTGTTACTTTAAAAAAATAAATATATATATATAATAAACCAATTTTAAATGCCGTTTCAAAAGCATACCTTTAAAATAGGGGACTAGAATGCAGGCTGGTCAATATTTAATAGTCCTGGTGCCCTCACTAACAACTAAAATTTACAGAAATTGAAACATGCAGAGAATGTAAAGTAATTGTGAGGGGACAAAAACTAAAACCTTTACTAAAACATCTAAAATACTTAACTCATAATTAAAATGTGTATTAATATCAAACATTCTGCATGTCAATTGACCAGTATTTACCATTTCCCCCAATGTCACAAATTAAAGCGGAGAATCTGGTATGTTCCACTATTACATACAGATTACAATGGAATTTAACTGAAAAATTAAATTGTCTTGAAAACTATTGGTGTTAAAACCAGCCGCAATTCAGTAAATATCCAGCAGTGGCAAAATACATACCAAGCCAAAAGATTACAAAATGTTAATATACAAAAATCGGACCAATCTACTAGACTTAAAATCTTTCCTTTTTTAACCTAAATAAGTTGAATTGTTAAATCCAACACAGATACTGACAGAAGCCTTTAGTTAAGTCATGCCAAAATACATGTTAAAATGAAATTCTGATTAGCAAACACACCAAGGTAACAAAACACAATGAGATAACCCTTTAAGTAAATCAAGGGATTATCTGAAATGTTAAAAAATTTTATATCAACACCATATATAAATGTTAGCAACACTGAATACTGAGGATTGAAAAATTTAGTGCATATTTAAAGAGTACTTATTTAATTTTTCATGAATGTCATGTAGAAACAATTTGTCAACGAAAAATGATGCCTTCCCCACTTATCTGACCACTCTATCCCCCTGTACTTGGCCGTTGTGCTGTAATTGCTAACAATGACTACACTCACTAAAAAGTAACATGGAAGATCTCACTGATGGTTCAAGTTACACAGAGAGACTGTGTGGAGCAAACAGGGAAGATGCTGTCTGCATACACACATGCACAAGCCTCTTCTTATGGAAAGCAGTTTGATCTGCAAAACATATTCCAGGAAGTATTAGGCTAAGCACACCGCATAGGACAAAAAAAAAAAAAAAAAAAAAAACAGACTCATCGAAAACCAAAACCCTTTGAACCAGAGTATTTTGGTAGTTTTTTTTGTCCAAAGCAGCTTTGTTTCAGATGAGTTTGGGTGGTTTTTATTTTTTTGATAAAGGTTTTTGGGGCCGTTTTTCAGGCAATGTGAAAAGTTCTGTCAGATTTTCAGAGGTTTCTAAACACTAAAAACAGAAAATCTGATGGAAAACCTGTGCTGTGTAGACATAGCAATAGACTTCAACAGTAAATATTCTGACAGACTCCGGCAGGTTTTTACAACATGTTCCCAAAACCTTCAGCTTTGAAAACGGACTGAAAAAAACAAAACAAAAAAAACTGTGTAGCCTAAAGGTCGTTTTTTTTGTATTGAAGTCTATGTGAAAAGGTCTCCGTAAGATTTTCAGAGGCTCTTTGCCAAGCACTTGTAGAAAACTCCATCTCCTTTGTCAGTTTATGCAAACACTTCTGCAGGAAGGTCAATAATCACTGTTGCTTCTCAATTTCAGGCAGCTGCCTCTTTGGACATCCAATAATGTTCCAGTGGTTTTTAGTTTGTTTACCATATACCAAATGGTATATTTTCCTAATGGTTTCGGACTTCTGATCTGCTCAATAAAAAGTCTTGGCAGGACTTCATTAAGTCTGTCTGGACAGTCTACCGTTAGTTTTTATGACGTTTTAATGCTATCATAAAAAGGTTACATTTTATGGATGGAGTCACAACCTCACCTAAATTTTGTATGGATTTGCTGAATGGCTGAAGAGTCCCAGCTCAAGTCAAGTAATTGCCAAGATAATAACCTGATGATTTCATTAAGATGATGCATTTAGCTACTACTTGCATGCAGTGTTTAAACACCACAGTACCCCACACCACTGTCAGAGAATTAAACATCTACTGACTGGGGCCCAAAAAAAAAAAAAAAAAAAAAAAAAGGTAGTCTTCACTAACCCCTTGCATGAATGCTAATGGAATGGAAGACACTTCCTACACTAGGATTTACTCATTTCTCAGACCAACATACGTTAAACGTTAAAGGGTTTTGCCACGATCTAATGTTGACGTGGGATCCTCCAAAATGGGCAATCACCAGGGTGTGGAGTCGGCAAGCCGAAGCCCCGACTCCGAAATTTCCCAACCCTCCGACTCCCTCATACAATAAAGTTATTACTTAAACATGCGCCATGTATCATAAGGTGATAAACAGCCTGATGTTACCATTTTACTACAGTAATCAAGCTAATTAGGAAGAACAGACACTGACAAGCTAAAGGGTAACAATGTTTTGATCTTTTGAACACTTGTGGGTAGAGTTGAAGAAAAAGCTGTATTTGTATCCAAGTCCAGTCTGCACCAACATTGGGAATGTGTAGAAGAGACCTGGGATCAGATTTTGGTCAAGATGTGCTTGAAGCTGATCCAGAGCCCAGAAGGATTCAGGCAGTATTGTAAACCAAAGGTGGATTTCCCAAATACTAACAAAATAGAAATTAACACTTTGATTTTTAGGAGCAAAACTATAACTAAGCAGATGCTAAATACTTGCAAGTCAAATTTTTGTATAAGATCGGTAAGATGACTGTGTATAAAATTACAGTAGCCTCATGTACAAAGCTGTAGTGGATGGTGAGATATGGAGCCTGAAAGTCACAAGTTCAAACCATTGTTACCATTTTGCTTGTCCGTGTAAAATATATTTATTGGATAGGACTTTAGAACACAAAAAAATTGTAAATATGCAAAACACTGCAGGAACATTTGTGGAGTCTCTGAATTTGTTCTGAGGAATAGTATTGCCTCCATCAGATCCTGCATACATTACCTCACATCTGATCTCATTATTTCCAGGCTAGAGAATGGCCTCTCTACACTAACTTGGGTTAGGGGCAAAGCGGTGACCACAGGGGAACATCTCTAACAATGTCAGGGTATAAAGGAATTGCCTCAGCCACAGTCCGTTTTGATGAATGGTTAAACTCTTCTACTTCTTTGAAAACAGGTGAAAAATTTTGCTGAAATCTGTTTGCCCTGGGAACGGAATCTTTTTCCCTGGGGAAGCGCTTTGCCTGCTCCATGTCATCAATTACACTCCTCATGTGATAAGGCTGAAGATATGGGAGTAGTAGCACTGGCCGGACCCAATTCCTCTTGCTCTTTGCATCGAACTAACTGGACCAACTTTTTATATATTTTGGGAGTCTGAGTCTGTCCATTTTGTGACGACTCCAACTCCTGCAAAATAGCCTCCGACTCCACAGCCCTGGCAATCACTTTTCTAAATATATGTGATTATAAAAAGTGTAGCCTGTGAGAGCTACAGCCTTCCTTACATGCCCTTAGTTTCCTGACTGTTTACATTAGATATGCCCAGAAGCTGATCTGGCCAAACTTGCATTGTTTGCACTAATTATCTGATGGCAGGGAACATGAACGAGCTTTGAAGGGACTGGGGAGAAAACATCCTGTGCGTTTTGTATAGAGAATCCACTGGTTGTAATGTAATTATCTGAGTAAACATGCAGACATTCCCAGCTCAGCCCTCCCCTCCCCTGCAGCAGTTCGTGAACAAATGAAAGAACGCTGCCTGCTCGGAGCTTATCTTCTCTCCTGAGCAGATAAGAGCTCCCTCTTAAAACAAAACCCATATTAGCTTGTGCACAATACAGTTATCCTCTGTGGATTTTAGCCAAATAGCATGTTTGCTCAGCTACAGAGACGAGTATCAGGAGCGTGCATGGGAGGTGGAGCGATGACATCACAGAGGAGGTACTTGTTTTTTTTAAACACAACGCCCCGTTTTTCACGCCTCAAGAGGGGAGTATCAGCCTTTTTTTTTTCCTTTAACAAATTTTTATTGAGATTTTCGATTAGAACAACAAAAGAGAGGATAGCATAACAGACTCGGTACATCTCCATCTTACATTGTACATCTGTTCACATACAACAAGAACATTTAATAAGAATATCTAGGATTAGGTACCCGTATAAGCACCATTTTTAGGATGGAGGCTGTGTGCATACAAAACAATGGCAGTAACTGACATGACCTAACAAACTCTAAAACTTTTGAAACTCATCGTGGTGTGTGCATAGTTCCATCTTCTCTGGGTTTACCAAGCCAGGCTGTGTGAAAAGATCTCCCCTGCCCCGCTCCTCCTTCCTATTCAAATTCTCAAACTTGTAATCTACCTAGAGATCCACAGATCCCTTCCCTGCAATACCATTCTGAGCTGAAATGTTTGCATTAAAGTTTTGATTTCCCTGTCTGAAAAATGGGATTCTATAAACGTCCGCCAGCGTTTGAAGAAACCTGCTGTACGAGCTTCTTTGCATCTCTGTTTCCAATTGATCTGCAATGAGATATATTTTCATTTGGTCCCCAATCATGGATAATGGAGGCAGAGACGGCTTGAGCCAGAAAGTCGAGACACCGTTTGGCTACTAAAATTGCTATATGGACAATTGCCGGTACCCCTCGGCCTCATTTCCCTCCGGTGGTCTGGGGCAGTGAAATATCAGCAGGTCATGGTGATTATCCAAACCTACCTCAAAATGCACTTTGATATAGGCTACAAAGCTGTCCCAATATTTCCACGTAGATGTGCACTACCATAGGCCATGCCATAGGTTAGTCTTATGGGTACCACATTTGGGGCAGCGTTGCAGTCTATTTGGGAATCTTGGCGTGGGGGGTAAATTGAAGCCGTAAATTGCATTGTGTGCAATCCTCAGCTGGGATTCCCTCCAGTTTGTACAAATCACATGTTTAACTGTCGCCAGGCCCCGGATAATTTTGTCCAGAAGGTTTTCGTCCTTCAGGCGTTGGGCCCAATATTGAAAGACGTGTGATTCCATGCGATGTAATAGCCACTCTCTCATAGTGCCATACAGCCCCGCAAGGCAGCAGCCACGTTTGTGCAAATCTATGAAGGTATCGTAGGCGTTTGGGGAGGTTTCCCTTGATACATCTCGGTCTCGACGAGCAAAAATAGAGTTGGTATGTGGCCAACATTTGCTTGTTGGGGAGAGAGAATTTTTCCACCATTTCCCGTGGTGTAAGCCACCTCTGCTCCGTATCATGTAGGAGTTGACCCGCTACCACTAGGCAACGCTCCCTCCATTTTACAAACATTGGGTTTGATTGCCCAAGAGGGAAGTCTGGGTGATCCCATATGGGCATTCTTTTGGATATTAAAAAGGAAAGGCCCAGACGCTTCCGGATCTCTTTCCAGACCATAATCGTGTATCGCAGAACCATTGAGGATTTTATAGGTGATGGCAGATGGGAAAATTTGATGTGCAGGAGGGCATGTGGATGCCAAGGGCGCATGAATTCCCTTTCTATTTCCCAGTTGGAATAGCGGCTAAGGCCCTCCCAGCTAGTCTACCACATGGCGTGCTAAGCTCGCTAAATTGTATCCCCTGATGTTTGGCAGGTTTAGTCCCCTCTTTGATGAGGGCAGCATCAACTTGACAAGAGCTATGCGCGGTTTCTTCCTGGCCCAAATGAACTTTGAGAATATGGAGTTGATTTTATTAACATCCAGGCGTTTCAGGAGAAAAGGGAGGGTCTGGAGGGGATATAAAATTTGGGGAAACTGATCATTTTTATGGCATGGCACCTCCCTGTCATGGAAAGGGGAAGGGAGTTCCAACGTGCCAACTCTTGAGATATTTTATTAATGATGGGGGGGAAATTTAACTTATAGATAGTATTTGGGGTTCTACCTATGTTTATACCCAGGTAGGTAATATGTTCTCTGGTCATGTCTAGGTCTAGACCCTGGCTTGCCAATCTGGCTTCGGCAGATTGAACCCTAGATTCAGAAGTTGGCTCTTAGAAGTATTCACCTTGTAGCCAGATAGGTTGCCAAAGGATATGAGGGCATCAAACACTGGTGTCAGGTGGGCCATGGGCTTTGACATGAAAAGAATCAGGTCATCCGCAAAAAGAGCGGTCTTTATCTCCTCAGCGCCGACCCTAATTCCCGTAAATAGGTTCGAGTCTTCTAGGAGTCTCGCCAGGGGCTCAAGAGCTAAGTCGAAAAGGAGAGGGGACAAGGGGCATCCCTGTCTGGTTCCCTTCTGCAGGTAAATAGGTGCAGATAAGAAACCAGGGGTATGAACCCGAGCCTTGGGATTCAAGTAGATAGCGGTAAGAAAAGTCTGAAAGGCCCCTGAAATTCCCACCTTATCTAGGACCATCCATAGCCATTCCCATCGAACATTGTCGAAGGCCTTTTCAGCATCTAAGGCTACTAAGACAGGATGTTCTCCGGGAATGGGCTTATGCTTGATCCTTTCCATTACTGACAGGACCTGACATTTCCCACCGCCGCCCTCCCCTTGATAAAACCCTTTTGCGAAGGGTTTCAAAAGGGGCATGAGTTCTGCCAGCCGGTCTGCCATGATTTTTGATAGAATTTTTTGGTCCACATCTATAAGTGATATGGGCCTATATGAGGCCGGGGAGAGTGGATCCTTTCCCTTTTTCGGTATAATTTTGATGAAGGCGGTTTTGGACTCTGGTCAGATACAGCCTGTTTGCAGAACTAGGTTATAATATTGCATGAGGACAGGGGTGACCTGGTCTATCAGGATTTTGTATATTTCTCCCGAGTACCCATCAGGGCCCGGAGCCTTTCCATGCTTCAGCTGTCTAATAGCATCTCGTACCTCTCGTTCAGAGATCTCTGAATTTAGCTGCCCCCTTTGCGCATCTGACAGGCACGGACGATTGATATTGCTAAGAAAAAACCCGCCCTCCTCCGCCCTGTCATATCGCTCGGCGGAATATAAGGAGACATAAAAATGTCTAAGTGCTTAATTTATCTGTGCTGGGTCTGTGGTTACATCTCCTTCCACCGTGCGCATGGCCGTAATGTGAGAAGGCTTGTAGTAACCCCTGAGTAATCTGGAGAGGATCTTACCCGACTTGTTACCATATCTGAAGAGGGTGGACTGGACATGAGATCGGTGAATATCTTCCCTGCACTCCGCCCATATATCGAAATCCCTCTTAGCCGTCTCCCATTTCACTCTATTCTCGGCCGTACCATTGAGCTGAAAGTCTTTATACGCAACCCTAAAACTGAGGCCAACCTATAAGATTTTGCAAGGTTGCGCTTATGTAGGGATGTATGAGCAATGATCTTGCCTCTCAATACAGCTTTGAACGTTGCCCAATACAGGGAAGGATCAGCGTGGTGTACCCCATTATGGGCATCATATTCTGTCCACCAGCCTTTAACCTTCTCAGCGAAACATTCCGATTTTGCCAGATAGGGAGGGAACTTCCATATGAAATCTGTTCCTTTAGGGAACTGTTCTGCCACGTCCAGCAAAATTGGAGCATGGTCCGAGATGAGTCAAGAATCTGCGCATCTTCCACCCTGCCGCATAGGCTGTCTGAAACCAGTAAATAATCCAATCTGGACCATGATTGATGAACAACAGAGTAGTATGTGTATTCCCTACCGTCTGGATTCCTCTCCCTCCAGGAATCTCTTAGGTTTGTTGTGTCCAGTAAATGAGTCAGAGCACTGCACTCCCCCTTCCGAGGAACCAAGCTATGTTGCTGTGAACCTGAGCCTTTCTTCCTATCCTCAAGTGGGTCAATGACTAAGTTCATGTCGCCCCCTACAATCTGACCTGCACTTTTGTCGGTCCGGACTCTCTCCCAATTCTCGAAAAAACATGTTACTATGACTGTTCGGGGCATACACATTAATGAGACTGATCTCTGTTCCTCCCCATTTAACCACCAGATGCGAGATTCTCCCTTCCCCGTCATGTGTATGGGAAATTAATTGAAGTGGGAAGTTTTTGTGTATGAGGGTGATAACTCCGGCTTTTCCGTCTACCGAAGGGGACCCAAATGCGTGGCCCACCCAGAGCCTCTCCATCCGTCTGATGTCGTCCCTTCCTAAATGTGACTCCTGGAGGAAGACAATATCTGGGCGCAGACGCTTCAAGTGCCTAATTACTTTTATCCGCTTATTGGGGGAGCGGAGCCCCTTCACGTTCCAGGAGATCACTCGCATAATGACACATCAGACGGCGAGAATCAGCGCGGAGTCATCGGGGTGGGGGGGGGGGGGTGGGGGAAGGACCAGCCAAGCCAGACTGGCATTCCTGGCTTTAGGCCCAAGCGTAAACCAGAGAGGAGTACACCACCATGAAAACAACACAATTTGAGAACAGTATAACTACTGAAACATTAGCAATAACACAATGAATCAAAGCGTAGAAAGGGGTGAAAGCAGTTCACACCCTACACAGGACGCTAATGCGACTTCCTTTTTTCTAGCCATATAGGATATTTTTCCCACTATACCCTCCCCCACCCGCCTCTAAGGTCAGCCTGAAAGGCTGAGTCCCGTCTAGACACATAGCAGGCAAAGGAAATACTGGGCACCTTGATGTGTGAGTCAGTACCTTTACGACTTTCCCTGTCCGAGAAGCGTGGAAATGGGGCTCAACAAACTGTGAAATCAAGATGGCTCATAGGTGAGTCAGGGCCTATCGATTCCACCATTTTCGTCAGAACCCCAATAGGTAGGCATAAGGTGATCATTTGCTGCGTCCTCAGTCCTGATCAGAGTCTGGTTGAGAACCTCTTTTGGGTGGGCGACGATCTTTTGGTGCGCGACGATCTTTTGGTGCGAAGGGAGAAAGCGGTGAAGACGGTGTTCGGGCCCCAGAGGCCTCTGCTTCCATACCTGGTGGGTGATGCAAGTCCGTTCCGGGAGCGAGAGGGCCCGGCATGAGGATGCGCTGTCAGCAGATCTTGAAGGTCTTTTTCTGCTTCCATGGGCGAAGTGGACTCTAGGTGGCCCATTTGGATCCAGTACTTTCAACGTTGCCGGGTATAAGATCTGAAAACGGATTTTGTGCTGGAAGAGCGCCGTGCAGAGTTTGCTGAAGGCCCTCCTTCTTTGTGAGACATCCGCTGAGAAGTCCTCAAAGAGGAGTACTTTATGCTTTCCCAGTAACATCGGGGGAACCTGTTTGCGATAGGCTCTCAGGACTTCTGTTTTGTCCTTAAAGTCCAGAAATTTCATTATGACTGTACGTCGTCGTTGTCCGGTACGGGAGCCCGGTGATGGCATGCGGCTGTCTTCTGGGCCTATTCTGTGGACTCTCTCAATGCGGCAAGGATGACGTAAGCCCAGGGCCCTTGGCAGCGCCTCTTGACACAGATCTTGGAGGTCTTTTTGTTTGAAGGCCTCAGGGAGACCCACCATTCTTAGGTTGCTCCTTCTGGAGCATTTCTCCAGGTCTTCAATGCGATCTTGGTGTATTAGCTGCGCTTGGGCACAGAGGTTAAGTTTATTGCGGAGGGCAGTATTATCTGTTTCCAGGTCGTTAACTCTGGTTTCTAGTTCCTCTATTCTGGAGGATTGGGCTTGCACCTCCTGCTGAAGTCTAGAGAGGGTCGTCTGTACTGTGGCTTCCAGAGCTGCTTGCAGATCAGGTGCTATTTGTTTGGCTCCCTCCGTAGCCAGGAGTTTGTAATTAATAACATCTGCCAGCATGGTCTCATTGGGAGAAGATGAGGCTGGTATTGCATAGGGCGGCAAAATGGCGGTACCTGCAGCGTGCTCTGCGTTCTCCTCTCTGGTGCTTTGGCTGCCCTGACTCCTGAGGGCTGCAGGCTGCTTGTCAGGCTGAGCGCAGGATTCTGGAGCCCTGTCTGTGGCATCGGCGGCATCTGCTGTGGGCTCTGCGCTGTCCTCCCTGCTGCCATGGTTATGCAGGTCCCTGGAGCCTGTGGGCTGCTCATTCGTGCGCGCGCCTGTGCCTGGCACCATGATGGGATCACCGTCGCGTGGGTCTCGGGTGTCTCGGAGGCGCGGTGTGCTGCGCAGCAGATACCTTTCCATCAGGCGAGGTACCCTGAGTGTCCCGGCGCACCTCTCCGGGGTTTTCGGGTCGGGTCAGCGCTGCGGTCCGCAGCTAAAGCAGGTTGTCGGCAGGTGGGCGCGAGGAGCTCAGCGTCTCACATCTCCTCTCGGCAGCGCCGGAACCGGAAGTCCAGCCTTTTCAAAGCTGAAGGTTTTAGGAACCTGGTTTTGCCAAGAAGGAACTCGCTTCTTGGCAAAACCCCTTTAAATTACGGGAATCGACGGAAGATTACGAATCTTCCATTGGACGGACGGTGGCTTCAGTAGAAAATCTGTGCCATGTACACTCCAGCACAGATTTTCAAGTCTACACAGCGCAGCATACCTTCAGATTTTCAGTAGATTCAGTAATTTGAATCTGCCGAAAATCTGATGTGTAGACTTAGCCTTATCCTCCTTAAACAGCTCAACTTCTCACTGGGCTCAGTCTGCTGATTCTGACTTGAAAGGACATGGACTGTGTCTTTAAATCCGGATGTCTACCCATGTTATTCAATGCAGATCACAAAGCAACTGTGTGTAGTTCTGCGTTAAGTGGGAGCAAAAGTGCTAATGTGACAAATCTATGACAAGGTTCCAAATGGTTTCCCAAACAGTAAAGTTCTCTTCAATTTGATGATTTGCCTCAATCCCTGTGAGCAAGTTTAGCAAATGGAGTTCATGGAGAGTCTAATACAGCAGGTGTAGAGTCGATGCCTTTACCTTTCTGTTTGTGGTAATCTAATCGAGACTCCTCTATGCATTTAGGTCACTGAAATTCTCTTAATAGAAAGGGGGGAAAAAATACCTGATAGTTGAAAGTCTTACATGAGTGGGCACTTCCCTGACTAACTTGACTTTGTATCTGGATGTTTAAATAGTTTTGGAAGTTTTTATAGTGTATTGTGTTAAGATTCAAGCGTCATCAAGATAAGAAGTGCTACCTACAGTGTCTATACTTCTGGAAAGGATTGCCACTAAATTTCAGAACTTGGATTTACAATCATTCAGTTGGCTTTCTAGGTCATCTAAAATATGATTGGGAAGATGGGATTGAGGTCTAACAAAAAGGTACGTTTTAAACTATTCAACTTGTAGAACGTCACATACCTTGTTCTACAACAACCAAAACATCACAACATTGATATCATCCATTTGCATCCAAGCATGCTTGAAAACCAGGGCTGTGGAGTCGGCAAGCCAAAGCCCCGACATTTCCCAAACCTCCGACTCCCTCATACACGGCGCATGTTTAAGTGATAACTTTACTGTAGTAAAAATGGTATCAGGCTGTTTATCACCTTATGATACAATAATCAAGCTATTTAGGTAGAACAGACACTGACAAGCAAAATGGTAACAATGTTTTGATCTTTTGAACACTTGTGGGTAGAGTTGAAGGAAAAGCTGTATTTGTACCCAAGTCCAGTCTGCACCAACATTGGGAATGTGTAGAAGAGACCTGGGATCAGATTTTGGTTAAGATATGCTTGAATCTGATCCAGAGCCCAGGAGGATTCAGGCAGTATTGAAAACCATTTTGATTTTTAGGAGCAAAAACAGTAACAATACAATTACAGGAAATAATCTGCAGAACTCAGCAGATGCTAAATACTTGCAGGTCAAATTTATGTATAAGATGCAAGATGACTGTATATAAAATTACAGTAGCCTCATATACAAAGCTGTAGTGGATGGTGAGATATGGAGCCTGAAATTCACAAGTTCAAAACAATGTTACCATTTTGCTTGTCAGTGTAAAATATATTTATTGGGCATGACTTTAGAACACAAAAAAAATTGTAAATATGCAAAAACATTGCAGGAACATTTGTGGAGTCTCTGAATTTGTTCTGAGAAATAGTATTGCCTCCATCAGATCCTGCATACATGACCTCACATCTGATCTCATTATTCCCAGGCTAGAGAAGGCCTCTCTACACTAACTTGGGTTGGGGGCAAAGCGGTGACCACAGGGGCAACATCTCTAACAATGTCAGAGTATAAAGGAATTGCCTCAGCCACAGTCAGTATTGATGAATGGTTGAACTCTTCCACTTCTTTGAAAGTAGGTGAAAAATGTTGCTGAAATCTGTTTGCCATGGGAGCAGAATCTTTTCCCCTGGGGCAGCAGTTTGCCTGCTCCATGTCATCAATTACACTCCTCATGTGATAAGGCTGAAGATATGGGAGCAGTAGCACTGGCCGGACCTATTTCCTCTTGCTCTCTGCACTGCATCGAACTAACTGGACCAACTAATTATATATTTTGGGAGTCGGAGTCTGTTCCTTTTATGACGACTCCGACTCCTGCAAAATAGGCACCGACTCAGACTCCACAGCCTTGTTGAAAACAACGCCCTCTTCTTAGGAAGGTGGATGCCAGTATAACCGGATGAATTGTGTTTATTTCTTGCTGGATATTGCCTGGCAATTCAGCAAGTGTTCAGTATTTTCCCTTCTTTAGGTAACCTCAAGGAACAGGGAGAAATCAGATTTTCCAGATCTTGAAGTTTCAGCTGGTGAACTTCAGTAACAAGATAGGTTTGAAGTGGAGCCATCTTTGTAGCACACCAACATGAACTTTTGAACAACCGATTCCTGTGCAAGTCCTTTTGTGGTAACACCAGAAGTCTGTTCCTCACGTGTTGGATGGTTTCTATTGACACCCGCCATTATGGACATCCAGCAAACATGTCTATAGTCTCCAATGTCGCTGCCAGGCAGGGAATACAGTATTTTGATGACAGCTGTCAACCAACTTCTTTTGTGAATTCTAGGACATCTTTATTCAACGTCGTTCGTAAATAATGGGAACACCTGCTCTTCCATGATGTACTTGTACATTTTTTAGGGTTCCTGGATGTAATTCTTGCACTGTACTGTATGTACAGACTGCTGGTAGAGGAGAGCAATGAGCTCCTCTGGAATCATTTTGCGCGAACAGGCGCCACATAGTTTTTCTCCCAGTTTTCGGTCTTCTACAGCACAACTATATACATCAGTTTGTCAAATAATAAGGTATGGGCTGTTCAATTTTTCAAAAGATGGGCACACTTTTTTCAGGTACCAAGTTTGAGGGACTCCAGGTATTGGTGATAAACCTCATGTGCACCATCACGGAGTAGAGGACAACGACTTTTCAAACTAAAAGCACAACATTCTGAAGAATTCTATTGCATGCTATATTAAAGAAGATTTTCTTTCTTTGAAAGAAGCTCAGTACAAAGCACATATAGCCCTGGAACTTTTCAGTACAGGATATTTGTAGATGAAGTGTCCTATTATCTGCCAAAGCTAGATTTGTCCCTTAGGCTATTTTCACACGGCTTATTTTGGGACGCATTTCGCCACGTATTGAGAGCATACTGCGCTCTAATAAGGGCGAAATGTGCCCCAATCATTACGGTAATCCACAGTTCTCATAGAGAACTATGGATTATGCCTTCTCTCCCCGCGCCTACAATACGATCGTATTGTAGGCGCGGGGAGATAATTGACATGTCATTTATTCACGGCACTACCGAACACCCGGCGTAATTGCGGGGCATACTGTACTCCCTGCAATTAGCTGTGTGAACTTAGCCTTAAACTGCCAGATCGCGAGAATAACTAATCAATAAAAACATCCCTTTACACATCACCAATCAAGTTTGGGGTTCTTGCCTACCCATGGCAACTTTAACTATAAGGCTATGTTCACACGGCTTATTTTGGGACGTATCTCGCGCCGTACTGCGCGAAATACGGGGCGAGTTACGTCCCAGTCTTTACGGTAATCCACAGATCTCAGAACTATGAATTACTATGGATAAGTGACATGTCAATTATTTACAGCATGTACGCGCCGGGAATAATGAATGTCTATGGGGCCGGCGGGCTGCCAGCCCCCCTGCTCCTATAAACACGGCGTAATTGCGGGGAGAAATACGTCCCGCAATTAAGCCGTGTGAACATAGCCTTAGAAACGCATTAATTGAGGACATTCAATACCATGCACTTTACAGTGGAGTCTATAATAACAGTATGGCTACTTCATAATAAGGCCATGTTCACATAACATGTACAGCCTCAGTGCCATACCCCAAAGTGAAAACCTCTACAAAATGTTATGAATCTGGTCAACTGTTACTCTATTATTGCAGAACTCAGTAGATGAAGAACCCACAAATCTGATAAGAGGGATGTCAAGTAAACACTGTCCATATGCCTAATTATTGAAAATATCAACAGGCTCCTTTATTTGAAGGGGCACCTATTACTACTGTTGCAAGATGGCGCAGATTCCTTCTAGGAAGGGGCGATGTCACAGATGTGTATTAAAACAGTCTGACTTGGACAAACTACACAAGCCACATATTTAGAATTATGATTACTGAACCTGCACTAAAAATTCCATTCACTAGGATTAAGGGATCTACTCGAAAAGAGTCAGTGTGGACGCTGTGCTACATGTCCTGTCCATGAACTTTTTAACTACCGTGTTTTTCCAAAAATAAGACAGGGTCATATTTTCATTTCCAAAATAGGGCTAGGGCTTATTTTTGGAAAAACACGGTACTATTGAATAAAGACAAAGTTTTATTGAAAATTTAAATCTCCACTAACTTCACATTGCCAAACTTTACTCTGACAAAAATTCCCATTCAATTACACTGTACAGTTCTGTGTCATGGAATCTAACAAATCCTTAACATGTCACCATGCGTAGCCGAAATTGCATGAATTTTCAGAGCAAATGCTATTATTCTATTCAACGGTCATTTCACACATACATTTGCAGCAAAATCTGCATTTAACACACGCAGATATCATAAGTGTGGTACGAATTTCAAGGCTTCATCAACAGCAGATAACGCACAACGGGGCAAATACGGTCTAATGCTTAGTGTAAACTTAGACTAAACTGCCTTAAAAAGTGCCAAACGTATCAGAGTATTGATAAATGTGGCGCATTCACACATTACAACGTCTAGTAGTTTGTTTAGTTTATGCCATTAACAGTCGCACGCTAAATCGCGGCCATTTTTCCGCACAACCATGCATCTTTTACTGAAGACCTGTCCGTTTTGTTGAATGAGGCAAAGTAAGGTCTAGAAACTAACATGTAATAAATGTGAACCTGGACTTAAGTTCCTTATTCAATAAAATATCCTCTCTTCTATTAAACCAGACTAGATTTGTGAACTGTTGGAACTGAAATTGGCCATTTTATCTGGTCATGAAAAATACATCCCACAGACGATTACATATGCCTCTAGCTTCTCTCTTACAACACTGTTTGGCCTAAGCCAATAAAAACTCTTAGGGGCACCGATCACAAATTCCGAATGCACCTAAGAGGTTTAAGAGTTGCAGAGTTCACTTTATTGCATATTTAACAGCTCTGGGGCTAGTGCTGTTGCTGGGTTAAAATCTGACCAAAGGGCAAAAACTGCATGAAGTTTGATGGTTGCATCTTTGTTTGCATGGATTTTCTTTCCTACTCCAGATATAATGTAGATTTTAGATTGCGAGCCACAATAGGGATATGAATGCATTAGAGACATAACCATCTCTGTACAAAGCTTTTGAAAATATCAGCGCTACATAAACTGATAAAATAATGAACTCTACTGGAAATACCACGAGTCTATTCTTGAAGTAAAACCCAATCAAAGGTCTGGATGCAGGGCCCCCAGGAAAGAGATGTGGTTATATATGAGCAGACATGATTTAATAATTTGCCATGTCTCTACAATGTCCCAGAACAAAGTATAGGATAGTGAAGGAGAGTGGGTGGGGAGGTTAAGCTTAAAGGGGGTGGTGTAGAGTTTACATTGAATTTTTCAATTACACACCCTCTCCCCCTCGGCATCGGGGCTTGGGCTTTTTCCCGGGATCTCCTCGTACCTAAATGATCGGATTTTCAGCATCTCTATTCTCCTCCACCTTCTCCTCTCCGCCCTCTCTCTTCCCGGTGCCCCCAAAGGGGTCATCCCGGGCCCACTATTTTCCTATCAAACCCTTGGTTCGGTCAGCTCATACTTCCACGGCTTTCAATACCACCCGTATGCAGATGACACCCAAATCTAAATCTCCGGGCCCCGTGTCGCCTCTTCTTCCCGGGTCCCGACTGCCTGTCCTCCATTTCCTCTTTTCTCCCCCTCCTTCTCCAAAATAAACGTGGGGAAAACGAATTCTTATCTTCCCCCGTCCCACTCCATCCCCCCCCTGATTCTCTATCACTGTTAATGCTACCTCTCTCACCGCACCACAGGTCCCTGCCTTGGGGTAAATCTTTTACTCCAACGCCTCAAAACCCCAATACCCAAAACCCCCCACCCCTGCTTGTCACCTCCCCAAAAATATTTCCCGAAACCCCTCATTTCTTTTCTCTGAAAACACAAAAATGCTTGTCATGCCCTCGTCTTCCCCCCCCTCGATACTGCAACACCTCCTCTGTGGGCCTCCCACAGCTTCCCCCGCCCCCTCCAAACTATCCTTAACTCTGCGCCCCTTGATTCACCTCTCTCCTCGCTACCCCCTCCTCTCCCCTGCCCAAACCCTTCATGGCTACCCCTTGCCCAGTGAAAAACCAGTTTAAGCTAGAACTTTGACCCACAAGGCTCTCCAAAACCCCTCCCTTCTATATCCTGCCTAATCTCTAAATACCTCCCCCACGCAACCTCCCCTCCTCCAGGACCTTCTCCTCCGTCTCCCTTATCACCCCCCCACATAACTCTCCCAAACTTCTCTGTGCTTCCCCACACTCGGAAAATCACTGCCCAACACCCAATCTCCCCCTCCCCTCACCGGCTTCAAATAACCCCGAAAACCTAACCCTTTCGGGGTTTCCCATAACCAACTTAACCAGGTTTCACTCCTCGCCCACAAACATGTCGCCCCCCTTCTGTTTTTCACCCCTCCCTGTAATTTAAGCCCCACGGCGGGCCCTCTCTCCCTCTGTCCGTTGTTAGTCATTATTGTCACTTTGAAATTTGTTTGACCAATGTTTTTTAGTCCCGCCTGAAATGTACAGCCCCCCTGGAAATGGGGCTCCAAAATAAATGTTTTATAATAACTAGAGACTAAACTAAAATATTCTCCTACCAAACAGAAATAAAGCGATGTGTTCATTTTAAAAGTTATCTTTATAAATGTTCTATAAGTTTCAAATTTGCTTACCTGTCACTGAAACAAGGTATTGTCTCGGAGAGGTTGAAAGGACATGCAGCGATGATCTCACCAACAGAACAGGGAGACCAGTTTAGGCTTGTGATCTAAGGAAACAAAACTCTGCATTAATGGACTTTTTTTTATACACAGATCATGTTTAACAAGACCGGTCTATGCCACCTGGGGCACCCGGATAAGTGATATGTTAAGTGGTCCCTCAAGTTACAATGGCCTCAAGATACAACCTATTCACCAGACAATGGCCTTTCCTGGTACACTTCTGTAACCACACAACATACAATGACACAGGCACTGCCAATCTGTAGCAATGATCAACATTTTCCTTGTAAACCCTGTATAGTGAGGTGTGCAGCAGTTGGGCTAGTTCGCCTCTTTTCAGCCCGTATACATTTCTGTTGCCTTTTTTAAAGTGCCCGGTGATGGCTCCTTGAGGCACCAGGTGAGGATGGTTTCATATTTTTTTTCAATTCCGCTACAATGGGTATAAAGTACATGACCTAAGTAAGCTTGTGTCCTCAAAATAGAAAGCGACTTCCAGCAGCTATGATTGGTGTTATTGTCATTTTCCTTTTTGGGTATGTTGGGTGAATCTGGGGGTCGGAACCGTTTTTTATAGCATTCCATTAAACACATAAGCATTAAAACGGTTTAATTTAGGGACCCTGAAATAGTTAGAAGGAAGTTGATTCATCTGGACATGTAACAATGATTTAATGGCTTTTCAAATCTATTATAATTTCCTAGGTCGCATCACTATTTTTCATACTTAAAGTGTTATCCAACAGTATAACAAATGAAAGCACCCACATGAAATGATACAAAGCAACCATTACAAACCTTGAGAAAATTACAGGTTAACAGGTTTTTGCTTTTCATTTACTTTCCAGTTTTTAGCAAATACAAATATAATAAACAAGACACAAACCAATGTGTAAATATTAAAGGGTGCTCCTCTCCATTAAAACACCCTGTCAGCAGTCGAGGGGCTAAAATATCGAATTGAAAAACAAAACCTCATACATCCCCCATTTCAGCTTCTGCCACTGCTCCCCACCAACAGTCACGTTCATCGAGACAGGCTTCAGCACCATCTTCCTAGACCTGCTATTGGCTGCAGTATCACATGAGCCATGATTGTGACACAATCGTGTTTTTGTTGAACACATCAGAAGCAGCAGGGGCGCGACGCCGTCATGGAGGAGTGGAAGAGGATTCTAGTAACAATCTGACGCTTTAGTGAACTCCATGCCCAAAAGAGTTAAGGCAGTGCTGGAAAGTAATGGTGGACACACAAAATATTGACACTTTGGGCACAATTTGTCCATTTTCACTTAGGGGTGTACTCACTTTCGTTGACAGCCCTTTAGACATTAACGGCTGTGTGCTGAGCTATTTTGAGGGCACAGCAAATTTACACTGTAAGGGTATGTTCAGTGTTTTTCTAACCATAAAAACCGATTGAAAAGCGCTGCGTAAAACGTATCCAAAAATTGACCCAAAGTGTGGTGTGTGTTTGGAGGAGTTTCCCGTGCAGCAGAAATGCACACTAAAGTTTTAAATAGGACGTCTGCTGCATAAAATGGATCAAGAATTGACATGACAATTCTTTGAACAGATTTAAAATACGCATCAGAAAGTCGCAAGTAAAGCGGTTTCCAGCGGCTCTGACCTATGCATCTGAACGCTGATGCGTGTTTTGCATTGAAACTAATGTAAATCACACTGCACATTGTTAGACGCATATTTGGGTCAGTTTTGGGTCCAAAACACAGAACCAAACATGCATCTGTGAACATCCCCTAATGTAAGCTGTACAATGACTTTTACATTGAAGCTAAGCGTCATATCTTCAGTGCTATCCAATGAAAAGATAAAATACAATATTTACAAAAATGTGAGGGGTGTACTCACTTTTGTGCTACTGCATATTAGAAATAATCATCGGTCCACCACTATTTCCTGAGAATATGGGAGCCTATCCCATCTGAACCTGGCAGGTTATCTGCATTAATCTTTTCAAAATGGCGCTGCACGTGAGATAGCCATGTGAAAATTGAGATGTTTTATCAACCATATAAAAAAGTTGTTTTGTAAAACTCTACTCACCCCCACTTCAGGCTTCTCTTTATGGTCCATACAGTCTATAATAAAAAACAAGAGTCTAAGTGAGCAGAACAGGGAAATAATCGTATGATAACATCATACTTGGATAAAGCACCAAAATTTCCTGTGTTTTACCATACATTATAATAGAGAACTAGCAATTTTGGTGAAGAGTAGTACCTAAAAGGACTCGCATCACTTTTGTGAAAATATACTCTACAAAACATGATTGTTATAAACGCCTTCAAAGCAGATAATGGTACAGAGAAAAGTATTTTACATCAAAATATGCACAGCAAAACATTCTGAAAACTTACTGCTTTCCTTAGGTGGCCCTGCAACCTCACTCATTTCCTCTTTTACACAGATTCTGTTAAAATGAAAAAAAAATGCAATACATTGAAACCTTGAGTTTACAGCTAAAAACAACTTTTTTTTCACAATAAGGTGATTAAGACTATACGCTTTTTACATGCCTTCACATACAATTGAAACCAGAAGTTTATATACACTATATAAAAAGACACATATGCATGTTTTCCTCACTATCTGACATGACATCAGAATAAACCTTACCGGTTTTAGGTCAATTAGGATTTCCAAAATTATTTCTATTTGCCAAATAACAGAATAATATGAGAGTGAATTTAAAGGGGTTGTCTCGCTACAATGATTGGGTTTCAATTAAAAGATCTTTAAAAAACAAGCAGCTTTGCAATATATGTTCATTACAAATGTCCTACCGATTTTGAGTTATCCCTGTTAGTAATAGTGCATCAGCTCCTGAAATCTCTATAGCAGCTGACCTGTTGATTGTCATCTCACTGGCTGCCAGTCCCGGTGACTCATCAGCTTCTGAATACAGGTCTAGCACAGAGCCCCTCCCACACAGAATTCTTCTGTGGTGAAGGGAGGGGGAGGGCACTGGCTTCTGTGTCTGTGTGGATTAACCCCGTGTGTGCCTGCTCTCTACACAGATTGAGGAGAGCAGATGCGAGTCTGATCTGTGGTCAGTAGATGTGACAGCAGTGAAGTGTGTTACTATAAGGCCCCGTTCACACGGCTTATTCCCGACGGATTTGTGTGCCGTATTGAGCGCACAAATCCGTCGGGAATAAGGGGCGGGGGCGCCGCTCCCGGCCCCATAGACAATGCATTGTTTACGGCGCATCCGCACCGTAAATAATGTGCATGTCACTTTCTCCCCCCGCGGCGGATTCGCCGAGCGGGGAGGAGCGACGGAATCCACTGTTCTCTATGAGAGCAGTGGATTACCGTAATGACAGGGACGGATTGGCGCCGTATTGAAGCGCAAATCCGGCGCGGAATACGGCGCCAATCCGTCGGCAAATAAGCCGTGTGAACGAGGCCTAATCATGATGTACCTGTGGAGCTTTGACTATACTAATAGAATAGATCAGGGGGGCATGTGAACGCTTCATAACCCTCCCTGCTCTGCTGTATTAGTGACACATCGTGATTATAGTAACTCACTTCACAGCTGCCCTATGTCTGTTCTGACAGGGTTTGTTGTTGCTTGAGATGTGGAGATTTGTATGCTAAGCAGGGGGTATAGGAACACTTGCATCCCCCCTGCTCTGCTATTCGCATACACAGCTTCACAGACCTCTCCACACTCATAGATCAGCCCTCTCCCTGTTGTCTCCTGACTGTGGAGCTGATTCAGCAGTGAGTAGCAGATCTAGGCAGGCACACAGGGTTAACTCTGGCAGCAGGATTAACCCCTCGCCCTCCCAGTGCTGTATAGAAGGAGAGCTGTCTGTGTGCTGAGGGAAGGGGGAAGAGAAGAGGCAGACAAGAAGCACGCCCCTGAATTCAAAAATTCTTTGCTGCCAGACACATTGAAGTAGGCTGAAAGCCTGTAGTGAGACAACTCCTTTAAGGCATTTTTATTACTTTCTGCAAAGTCAAAAGTCTACATATATTTCATTAGTATTTGGTAGCATTGACCTTAAACTGTATGACTTCGTCAGACGTTTTGGTTATCCTTCCTCAAGTTTGTCACAACAGTTTGTAGGACTTTTGGCCCATTCCTACTGACAGAACTAGTGTAAGGGTATGTTTACACGCCGTGTTGGATCCATTTTCGGATCTGAACACCACATTCAAAAGCGCTGCGTAAATTGCATCCATCACACAGGTGCAGGTTTGGATGCGTTTTTTGCTGCAGCATAAACGCACAATATATTTTTAAATAGGGTGTCTGCTGCGTCAAACGGATCAAGAATTGTGCCTTTTTTTTGCATGGATTCGAAAGATGCATCATGAAGACATGTAATCACGCATCAGCAATCACTCATCTGAATGCTGATGCGTGTTTTACATTGAAAGCAATGCAAATCACTGTGCATTGTTACATGCGTGTTTGGGTCCGTTTAGGGTCCGAGACACGGATCCAAACACATCTAAAACATCCAACATGCCGTGTGTACATACCCTGAGCCATGTTTGTAGGTCGCCTTACTCGCACTTGCCTTTTCAGCTTTGCCCATACATTTTCAATAGGATTGAGATCAGGGCTTTGTGATGACCACTCCAAATCATTGACTTGGTTATCCTTAAGCCACTTTGTAACCAGTTTGGCAGCGTGCTTCGAGTCATTGTCCATTTGTAAGACTCATTTCCGCCCAAGCTTTAACTTCCTCACTGATGTCTTGAGATGTTGCTTCAGTATTGCCATATAGTCTTTATTTATCATCCTCACTGATGTCTTGAGATGTATTTTGTGAAGTGTGCCAGTCCCTCCTGCAGCAAAACAACTCCACAACATGATGCTGCCACACCCGTGTTTCACTAATGGTGTTTTTTAGGCTTCCAAGATTCTCCCTTTTCTCTCCAAACGCAACGATGGACATTATGGCAAAAAAGTTCAATTTTAGTTTCGTCAGACCACAGCACGTCTGCAAAAATATAGGTCTTTGCAAATGCACACAAGAACAAACATTAATCTGTTTTTTAAGTGTTTCTTTTGGAGTAATGGCTTATTGCTGGCAGAGTGGTCTTTCAGCCCATGCTGATACAGTACTTGTTTCACTGTGGATAAGGACACAATCTTACCAGCTTCCGTTCTTGGGTTGATATGCACATGTCGGACCAAAGCACATTCATCTCTGACACACAGAACCAGTCTCCTTCCTGTGTGATATGATGGCTGGACATTCCCATCTTGTTTGTACTTGCATATAAATGTATGTACAGATGAACAAGGCATTTTCAGGTATCTGGAAATAGCAACCAAGGATAAACCAGACTTGTGCAAGTCCACAATTCTCTTCCCGATATCTTTGCTGATCTCTTTACACTTTCCCATGATGTTACACAAAGTAGCAGTGTGCTTCTGGTGTGCTTTAAAAATACATCCACAGGTGTCTCTCTAACTCAGATGCTGCCAATAAACATATCAGAAGCTTCCAAAGACATGACATCATATGAGCTGTTCCAAATTGTTTAAAGACAGTAAACTTTTGCCTTAGCAAAAAAGTAATAAAAATGCCTAAAATTCTCACTATTTGGCATTTGGAAAATAAATAATTTTAGTAATCCTAATTGACCTAAAACAGGCATGTGTCTTTGTATATAGTTTATGTAAACTTCTGGTTTCAACTGTATATAATACACAAAGGTGTGGAACAATAGAGCCCCCCTAGTGGTCAAGTTCTACGGGTGGAATACAAGTACAAATGTCAAAGTAAAAAAATAAAATATTGAAAAGTTCAAAATACCTCCCTTTTGCATTTTAACACAAATATAGAAAAAAAAAAAGTTACACATAACTGATACTGCTGCGTCCAGAAGAGTCCAACCTATTTAAAGTCAACCCGTCAGTTGGTTTATGGTACCTTATCTGAGGGCAGGATGAGAAGGCGGAAGAAAAGCCGAGTTCTGTGATATATAGGGTTATATGATAGAGGAGAAGCTGAGCTCTGATAAATAGGGTAATGAGATAGAGGAGAAAAGCTGAGCTCTGTGATATACAGGTTTATATGATAGGAGAGACAAGCTGAGCTCTGATATATAGGGTAATATGATAGAGGGAGAAGCTGAGCTCTGATATATAGGGTTATATGATAGAGGAGAGAAGCTGAGCTCTGTGATATATAGGGTTATATGATAGAGGAGAAGCTGAGCTCTGATATATAGGGTTATATGATAGAGGGAGAGAAGCTTAGCTCTGTGATATATAGGGTTATATGATTTCTACCATATTCTGCTCTTTGATGGGGCAGCATAAACCAACTGACAGCTTCCCATTTAAAATATATCATTTGTCCAGTACGCTGAAAACCGCAGGAGAGAAAAAAAAAAAAAAAAAAAAAAAAAAAAAAAGTAGCAGAAAATGGTGCTGCGGTGCAAAGCTAAAAGATAGTACTTAAAGAAAAAAAAAGGAAATAAAGGGAACGAAAACCCTACATATTTGGTGTCACCGGAATCGTACAGACCTGCAGAATACAGTAACATTTATAATGAAGCCAAAAAAAAAAAAAAAAAAAAATAGCTTGAGCTGGCCAAGCTTGTGCAGCTCTCCCCTATTCATGTCTATGGTAGTTCCAAATATAGAAGTGTACACTCACTCAGCTATATTACAAACTGCCACAGAAAACAAAAGGGGAGAACTGCACAAGCACAGCCATCTCCCTGTTTGCGGAGGCCAACTCATAGTTTGCCATGAGCCAGCCTCAGAAAGGGATTTTTCTTCATGACAAAACCCCTTTAAGCCAACTTTGGGCACACAGATTTCTGTCCAAAACCAATAGTACCTATAAAACTGGTCCTAGTAGGCCATGTAAACACATTGATATTAAGGAACAAACTATCTTAGTCTGTTTTGATCTTTGTAAAATAAAACTTTCTTATTTCCTACAGTAGGATGGTCTTCATATAGCAGTCACACAAGTTTACACACAAGAAATTATGGCAATTGGCAGACATTTTAAAACAGGCCATCCAATACAGTTACTAATAATTCTTTACAAGTCATTCTGTTGTATATTTGAAAAATTATAGGCAGAAAAAAAAAACATACTGAAACACCTGGCAAATGTTATCTAATCTGTACTGCACACTTTATCAATGTCTGTAAAATGAGTAATCTAAGTCATACAATTACTTCCTCCCTCAATCACTAAGCAATACAAATCCAAAGTAGTGATCAGTTTTAGTCTACACTTTAAGTATGCCAACATGTTCCCTGTGTACTATTTGTGCGGTGCAGTTTATTGGCGGATATTATACCATTTCTCAGTGGTCTACACAAGGGACTCTGCTCTTCTACTTAAAAGAGAACCTGTCACAGTTTATGCCTCCCTTGCTGAGGGCAGTACAAGCTAGTGTCAGACCTGCTGTTTCCAGCGCTGTGCCCCTTATTCTGTAAGGGCATGTTCACACGGTGGCTCTTGCCGCCAAAACCTCGTCGAACTCGCGTCTCCCGACGCGGGTTTGCAGCGCGGGTGGTGGGCGTGGTCTCAGCACTGGAAGGGCGTGGTTTGGGGCGCGGCTTGCGCCAAGGGTTAGCCCCCATGCAAATTAATTGCAGGGGGCAAACCCGCGGCGTGTGAATATTAACGCGGTTTCCCATAGGAAACCATGTTAATAAACTAGGCGCGATTTGGCCGTGGAAACCGCGTCGGAACCCGCGGCTCAATCAGTCGTGTGAACAGGGCCTAAGATGCAGCAGTTTTAGAGCATTTAATGCGCAAATGTTATTCATGAGCAGGTGTTAGCCCCGCCCACCAAAGGCTAGCGCCGCCCACTGACAGTTATTCACATGTTTCTACCTATTCAAAGTAATAGGTTTATGGCGGGGCCAGCCTCAGGTGGGCGGGGTATGAAAAAAACTGACTCTGAATGACTTCTGGCTGAAAACTGCAGATTTCAGCATTAAATACACAAACTGCAGCATCTTACAGAATAAGGAACAGTGCTGGAAACAGCATGTCTGACACTAACTTGTTCTGTCCTCAGCAAGGGGGGCATAATCTATGTGACAGGTTCTCTTTAAGCCAGTCTTGCATATCAAACAACTGTCCAGGTTTATATCTTTGGGGAGAGAGAATAAGTTGCTTATTTCTTGCAGGAATAAAGAACCAAGTATGCTGAAATGTAATATGCCTGACAGGGCTGTGGAGTCTGCAAGCCAAAGCTCTGACTTCCGACTCCTTCATACTTGGCGCATGTTTAAGTGATAACTTTACTGTAGTAAAATGGTAACACCAGGCTGTTTATCACCTTACGATACAATAATCAAGCTATTTAGGAAGAACAGACACTGACAAGCAAAATAATAACTATGTTTTGATCTTTTGAACACTTGTGGGTAGAGTTGAAGAAAAAGCGGTATCTGTATCCAAGTCCAGTCTGCACCAACATTCGGAACGTGTAGACTGGGATCAGATTTTGGTCAAGACCTGCTTGAATCTGATCCAGAGCCCAGAAGGATTCAGGCAGTATTGAAAACCAAAAAGGTGGATTTCCCAAATACTAACAAGATAATAAAAATTAACATTTTGATTTTTAGGAGCAAAACAGTAACAATGCAGTTACAGGAAAGAATCTTCAGAACTAAGCCGATGCTAAATACTTGCAAGTCAAATTTATGTATATAGATATGTAAGATGTATATAAAATTACAGTAGCCTCATGTGCAAAGCTGTAGTGGATGGAGCCTGAAAGTCACAAGTGCAAAACAATTACCATTTTGCTTGTCAGTGTAAAATATCTTTATTGGATATGACTTTAGAACAAAAAATTTTTAAATATGCAAAACACTGCAGGAACATTTGTGGAGTCTCTGAATTTGTTTTGAGAAATAGTATTGCCTCCATCAGATCCTGCATACATGACCTCACATCCGAGCTCATTATTTCCAGGCTAGAGAACGGCCTCTCTACACTAACTTGGGTTGGGGGTAAAGCGGTGACCACAGGAGCAACATCTCTAACAATGTCAGGGTATAAAGGAATTACCTCAGCCACAGTCAGTTTTGATGAATGGTTGAACTCTACTCTACTTCTTTGAAAGCAGTTGAAAAATTTTGCAGAAATTTGTTTGCTATGGGAGAGGGATCTTTTCCCCTGGGGCAGCGCTTTGCCTGCTCCATGTCATCACTTACACTCCTCATGTGATAAGACTGAAAATATGGGAGCAGTAGCACTGGCCGGACCCAATTCCTCTTGCTCTTTGCACTGCATCGAACTGTACTAACTAATTATATATTTTGGGAGTTGGTCAATTTTATGACAACTTCGACTCCTGCAAAGTAGGCACCAACTCCGACTCCACGACTCCGACTCCACAGCCCTGAGCCAGATCATTCTTTCCCCGGGCCACCTATCTAGGAGGACCTTATATCTGGTTCAGACTTATGTCAACATGAGTGTCTGCAGCTAAAAAGCACATTACTACTATCCCTATATTTTCAAGCAATGGCAGGAAAATCTGCAAAGCCCTCCCTGGGAGAGGTGTGTGTGGGGGGGGGGGGGGGGAAGAGAGGCTTTTCTATCCTATAAAGTGAGATCTAAGCTATCCTACTTCCACCATACATTCATGGAAACTATTTGTTGTTACCCACACTAATGAGAAAATTGCAGTCTACATGTACTTGTGGATCATCTACAATCAAAGAAAAAGGTCTGTACTGTCAAACATTGAGTGATTAGTTGAGGATAAAAGGTAGCAGGAAAAAAACCTCGAGCTGTAGGATATGACTGCAAGATCAATCTAGTAAGGCAATAATGAAGTGACTGTCAATAAAATTACCCATTAAGAACTTAAAAAAAAAATTAAAAAAAAAGTAAAAAAACAGTGCTTTATCATCACAGAGAAATCAACTTGATGTTACAGGCCTAAAGGGTATAGAGAGGACTCTTGGGTTCTCTAACACAATATTATCTTGGAAATCTTCTGTGGACCTTCGGGTATGTTCACACGGTGTATTGCGGCGCGTACGCCGGGTGCTTTGGAAGCACGCGCTGATCATGCATTGTTCGTGGCGCGTAATCGCCGCAAACAACTGACATGTCAATTCCTCCCTCGCGCGTACAATACAATCGTATTGTACGTGCGGGGGGACGCCGCATAATCCATAGCCCTCTATGAGAGCTACGGATTACCGTAATTGAGGCGTGCATTTCGCAGTGTATAACGCACAATACACAGCAAAATGCACGCCAAAATAAGCTGTGTGAACATACCCTTCCAGTTACATAATACCTTCATAGCTACATAAATACATATTAGAACCCCTTTGATGAAGCTGTAATGAAAAATGAGCACAGCGGCACTACTAGTGGCTGTGAGAAGCATAGCTATGTCGTGTGATTAGGTGCTGTCCACCTAATTACACTTAGGCCATGTTCACACAACGTAATCTTGGTGTAAAATTACGCTTCAAACTGGGCTTTAAAATAGCCCGATTAGAAGCATATTTTGAAGTGTATCTTTTAGGTTTTTTGAAGTGTGGAGCGTATTTTGCAGCAACACTGGAACAGTGGTGACGGGAAAGGCAAGTATGGAGTCATTTCCTATTTTAGCACGATGAAAGGTGTTAAAAGGGGTTTTCCAAGACGTCTAAAAACCTCCCTATGTGGGCTCAGGATAGGAAAAGCGGTAGGGGGCGGGAGAGACTTGTGCTCCATAGTGAGTTAATCAATAACGAGATGGTGAGAACAAGAAGCCAGAAATGAATAGACGCAAGTCCCCAGGAGCTCCAGTAGTAGTGTAGAGCAGTGGTGTGGACAGGGGCCAAGGTGGAGGAACAACAAGTGGGAAAAAAAAAACCCCCACAAAACAGGGCTGTGGAATTGGGAGTCCATTTTGCAGGACTCTGAGCCGTTATAAAATGGATCGACTCCTAAAATATATAATAAGTTGGTCCAGTTAGTTCGATGCAGTGCAAAGAGCAATAGGCATTGGGTCCGGCCAGTGCTACTGCTCCCATATCTTCAGCCTCAGATGAGGAATGTAAATGGAGCAGGTAAAGCATTACCGCAGGGGAAAGGTTCCGCTCCCATAGCAAATAAGTTGACCATATTTCAGCAAAATTTTTCACTTTCTTTCAAAAAAGTAGAAGATCAACCATTCATCAGAATTGATTGTGCATGAGGCCATTCCTTTATACCCTGACATTGTTAGAGATGTTGCCCCTGTGGTCACCGCTATGCCACCAATCCAAGTTAGTGTAGAGAGATCATTCTCTAGCCTGGAAATGATGAGATCAGATGTGAGGTCGTCTATGCAAGAGAATGATGGAGGCAATACTATTTCTCAGAAAAAATTCAGAGATTCCACAAATATTCAGGATGTTTTTGTTTAGAACTGTTTTTCCCCCCCATCTAATGCGGTGTTTTGCATATTTTCAATTTATTAAAGTTTGTGTTCTAAAGTTGTATTCAATAAATATATTTTACACCGCCAAGCAAAATGTTTTGGACTTGTGACTTTCAGGCTCCATATTTCACCATTCATTACAGCTTTGAACATTAGACTCCCACCATTTTATAGACCATCATCTTGGCTCTTATGACTTGCAAGATTTTTGTCAACTGCATTGTTACCGTTTTGCTCCTGGTGGTCGGACGATCCATTTCTTCTTATATACTACAAATTATAACCTGTTCTCACATTCCCTGATAGCTCAGTGTGTTAATAGGCTGAAACCCAAGCAAAAGGTCACTGGTTCAAGCAGCCATGAAGCAGCAGCAGCATCATCATCCAGCTCATCGATAGTGTCTCGCGGCCAAGAAAATTGCTGGAACAATATGAAATGAAGTCCACCATCCATTCAAAAGCCAGGAGGCGACATCCAGGCAAAATATCAGAGTCAACAAGTTGGCTCATAACAAGGTCTATCAGTTCTAACGCGACAGACACGGCAGTGGAGGCGGCTTGTATTCTTTATAACAGCGAGATCAGACGTCAATGTAACACACATTATACAAGACTGAAACGATGGCCCGAAAGAAGGTGAAGAAGTCTCAATTTCAAACTCATAAGAAGCGTTGCCTCGAGTTTGCAAAAAAATACAAAACATGGAAGATTGGAGATGGGTTATTTGGAGCGATGAGATGAGTCATTAGACCGGGCTCTGATGGGGGCAAATGGGTTTGGAAGCATCAAGGGAAAAGGGAGTTAAGAGATCAAGAAATTGAAGGAACTGTCATATATGGATGTTTCACAGCCAAAGATGTTGGCTACTTGACCAGGATCAATGTGGATCTCCATTCTGAGCTACATGCGAGTATCCAACAAGATGAGTTACTTCATAACCTCGAGTACTAAGAGTATGAAAAGGTCAACATAGTGTTCCAGCAGGACAACTACCTGAAGCATAAATCAAGGTTGGAGAAGGAAGGGTTCAATGACAATGAAGTAGAGTTGCTGTATTGGCCTCCACAGTCCCCAGACCTTAACCCAAATGAACACTTGTGGGTAGAGTTCAACAAAAAGCTGTATTCATACCAAGTCCAGTCTGCACCAACATTGGAAACATATAGAAGAGATCTATCTGGGATCAGATTTTGGTCAAGACCTGCTTGAATCTGATCCAGAGCCCAGAAGGATTCAGGCAGTATTGAAAACCAAAGGTGGATTTACCAAATACTAACAAAATAATATAAATTAACATTTAGAATTTTAGGAGCAAAAGAGTAACAATGTAGTAACATGACAAGAATCTGCAGAACTAAGCAGATGCTAAATACTTGCAAGCCAAATTTATGTATAAGATAGCCAAGATTATTGTCTATTAAATGATGGTAGCCTCATGTACAAAGCTGTAGTGGATGGTGAGATATGAAGCCTGAAAGTCAAAATTTAAAATATTGTTACCATTTTGCTTGTTAGTGTCTGTTCTACCTATATAGCTTGATTATTGTATCAAAAGGTGATGAACAACCTGATGTTACCATTTTACTACAGTGAAGTTATCACTAAAACATGCGCCGTGTATGAGAGAATCAGGAGTTGGAGTCTGGGAAATTGAGGAGACTTTGGCTTACCGCTTTCACAGCCCTAAAAAAAGGCTGTAGAGGGGATTTATAAGATAGACCTGCCAGTTCAGACACTCGGCGAATGGAAGTAATGGCCAACAAGGAGGACACTTTCCATGAAAGGATTTGGAGTCGTTTTAGCTTTCGAGGAAGAAGGGGCCAGGGAAGGAAGAGGTAGATCAGAGCAAACTTACTCCATGGTAGAACCAGTGCATCTGAGAGAGCTAGGGGATCCCAAGTCCTGGATACATACCTCAGGGAGCTGATGAGTGAGGCAAGACACAAACAGATCAACACCCGGTGTTCCCCCACCTCTGGCAGAAGTGCCCAAACCCCGGGATTTGCCGATGCCCGACAGTAGATCGGCCAACCAGTTTTCCACTCCTTAAATGAAAATTACTGACAAATCCGGAATCGAATACTCCGAGACAGGATTGCCTGCTGCAGGAGGCACGAATGAAACTATACCAAGGACACCGCTTCAAAAGCGGTCACCATCCTGCTGTGGACCCACATGCAAGTGGGAAGAGTATATGGGGTACGTTTCTGAAGTAAAGAAACGCCCACCCGTCAGGTCTGAACCTTTTCTGGTGGAAGAAACACTCTGGCCACCCGATTGTTGAGGGTCATCCCAAAAAATTCCATCCTCTGAGATGGGGTCAGACAGAACTTGTCAAAGCCAATGCGTCCAGGCGTTTGGGATGCTGTCTCAGCAGGCGTCCCATGACGGAGCCTTCACTGGAAGGTCGTCCAGATATGGAATAATGGTAACACCCCTGATGCACAGAATCACCATTAGGGGCGCCAGGATCTTTGCGAAGAACCTTGTAGTGGTCACAAGGCCAAACTTCCAGTTCAGGGCTCTGCAATGTCTTGAACCTACTGTGAAACGCAGAAAACACTGGATGGACCAGGGCAATCAGGACGTGCAGATAAGTGTCCTTGATATCTATAGTGGCAAGAAAGTCTCTCTGCTCCAAAGACACACCACTACCAACCGGAGAAACTCCATGTGGAAGCTGGGAACTCGTACATACCAGTTGAGCTCCTTGAGGTCCAACACTGGCCTTACTGAACCGTCTTTTTTGGGGACCATAAAGAAGTTTGAGTAAATAAAAACCTTGTAACTGCTCGGACCGGGGACCACCATGACTATCTCTGAAGGAGGATGGCATGATTTGCCTGAAGGAATGCTTCCACCCTAGCCAGTCACGGACATGAAATTTACCCTGTACCCAGATGTGACGACTTCACGAACCCAAGTGTCGTCGACCTGAACTTGCCAGATGTCCCAAAACAGGAGACGACGGCCCCACACCCAAGATGGATCCTCAGGTGGGTACAAACCTTCAGGCCAAGGAAGACTTGGTGGACGGGACTTTGGACGTCCTGCGAGATCACTACGAAAGGCTGCCGTGGAACAAGGAGTCTTACCTGCGTTTCTTGCGTGAACGCTGCCACGCTGGCTGAATGAGGGAAGAGAACACTACGAACTCCTGTGGATTCTTGAATAAGCTCATCCAAACGTTTGCCAAAACAGCTTACCACCAGTGAAAGTAAGCGCAGTTAATTTCCTGGAGGCTGTATCTGCCAACCAAGATTTTAGCCACACACAGCGGCTACTGCATTAGCTGACGCTCTAGGTGAGCTGATTCAAGAGAGTCTGACATAGGAACTTCGTAGCCCCCCAAGGAAGCTCGACCAGCTCAAGAACTGACCGGTTTCCCGACGCCCTCAGGGGGATCTAGTCACGGAGAAAACAGACGTTGGCATCCCCGATAGGTGAGAGCCAGGGGCTCAATCATCCTCCAAGAGGAAAAAAAAATAAAATAAAAATAATAAACACTTAGCAGACCTGCAAAGCAGCATCTGCCTCTTGCGTAGGCTATGTTAAAATTGAATTGCCTGGTTTCAGTTGGAGGGATATAGGTCGGATCCAACATGTTTGATTCTACCTAGTGTCGGCCTCCTAGGGCGAGGGCCTATACCCAAGGTGCTCTGTCCCCAATGGTATTGACGAGAAAGGTTTTTTTGGGGGGTGAAAATTAGATGAACACTGTTATTTTAAAAAGTCCCAAGACTGCACATGCGCTCTGATATGTTACATTTGTGTTTTATATATTTTGTTTGCATCACTTGGAAGATCGGTTTGAGAAGCATAAGGATGCATTGACAAGTATTACATGAAATGAATCAAAGTGCAAATAAGTTTGCCCATTTCTAATCATTACTTATCCACACTTACCTGACACAAAGCTTCCCTTTTGTACAGTGTGTGAGGGTCTGATCACAAGTGCAACTCATGCTTTCTCTTGGTCTTCTTTCTTTTACATTTATCTTCGCGGTGGAAAAAAAAAAAAAAAAAATTGTCAGTGTACAATGCACATTATAAGAAAAAACAAACGTCTCAAGATCATGCAGAGCCTCAGCCCTTATTGAGGTATTTTACAATGCATTGGAGTACATGCATTTATTCCAATGCCTTTTAATAAAAAAAGTAAAACTCCCTTTGTTGGATAAAAACCAAAAAAATATGTTAAAATGAGTTTGTTTTTTAAATTGTATAATTTTCATTAAAATAAGTCACAACAAAATACACATCAGGTGACCCTTATTTATTAAGAACAGTAAAATATATTCAAAAAGTACATTAGGGTGTTCAAAGAACAATGGAAGTTTGCACATTAGGGGGTATTCACATGTTTTGATCAGTTTTTGGATCTGAAAAACATTCAAAAGCACTTCGTAAAACGCATCCAAAATGTACCCAAAGTGTGCTGCGTGTTTAAATGAGTTTTTTGCTGTAGCAGAAATGTACCCTACAGTTTTAAATAATGTGTCTGCTGCGTATTTTACAATTGTCATTAAGCACATCTGAAAAGAAGCGACATGTCACTTCTTTTCAGGCATATACACGGCAGCAAATAGTAAAGTATAGGAATGACAGATATGCCTCAGGCTACTAAGCAGTGTTTGCACTGTTGAAATTATGCGCTTACAAGTGCAATGAATGCGTATTGCGGCGTATGCTATACGCACCAGAATACGCTGTGTAAACCCAGTCCTAAGTGGTTAGACGCCATTGTCCACTGAGGACGACCTTTCTGATCAGACAAACGATGGGGTGAGGGTTGGGGCATCCTCAACTCTTCTTGGAGTCAAAAAATACACATTTGGGTAAATTTATCAAAACTTGTCAAACGGAAAAGGGACCGTCACACAGTTTTGGGTTTGGGGATTCCCGAAAAAATTTGTGCGTTCCTAGGAAATAATTCATTGCCCATTTTTTGATAATTTTTCAACATGTCAAAATACCATAAACGGTTACATCCTATATCAAAACTTTAAACAAAAATATTTTTTTTAAAAAACCTGTACCTTAATCCAAGAACCACCTGGATCGGTTTTATAAATAGCTTGAAATGGTTTACGGTCAACAGGGCAAGAAGTAGATGTCTGAAAAACAAATAAACTGTCTAAGTAGTTTGACAAAGAAATCATGAGGAGATATTTACATAGCTAAATACACTACAATTCTGGTTAAATTTGTACAAAGAAAATGGCAATTTGCTTACTGCACCCTAGACGGTGTTTAGAACACTTTTCCTCGCTGCAATTTTGTCATCTAAAAAATAGTGTTTTAAAATGCATCACATTTGCCATCTACCCGCTAAAAACAACCATTCTATTGTCATAGTCAAGTAGCTGTGTCCCCTTGCAAAGTGAGCTTTAGGTGCAAGGAGAGGGATCAGTGTTCCAGGAATAGGAGGTCAATAGGACACCTCACCACTTACAAAACATGTAATCAGAATAGTAACAGCATCCAGGGATGATTGGCCAATAAAATTCATCTTATTCTCTTTAGTAAATTTGCAAACTACACTAAATTCAGAATAATGGACATAAATAATAAGTCAATGAAGAAACCAGAGCGATCGAAAATGCGAATTTTTTTTCTTAAAACTTACTTCAGACCATTTAAGAATGCAGGACACACAAAATGCATGGCGACACTCTTCTGGAAAGCCAATTTCAAAAGGAGAATTTTAAAACTTTTTAAAGGGGGCCCCTTAAAACGTATTTTAAAGTTTCCACACTGGCACCAACATTATTTTCTTCACCTGTAAAACACACACAAAAAAAAACTGGTATTTGTAACATTTAGCAGCCAACATCGAGCTAGCACAAGAGTCAACAATTAATAGGACAACAAAATTTATGCCGATTTCAAAAACAATCAACCAAGGGTTGTGCCAAATTCTGACCTCTGAGCAACAAATCTGGATTCTTCTGATCAGGCAATGATTTAGCCTCAATTTTTACACTCCTATTTCCCCAATACAGCAACAGCACTCAGCTTTGGAATCCCGCTGGGTAAAGCCCCCATACGGCAAGGATGCCATAATGTGATAGGAGGGGTTCCTTCCCCAAAAGCCAAAGAGGGAGGTAATTGGGGACCACTAAAATCTTAAAAGAAAAATATAGGGATAAATCTTTTGATGCTTTTGGTGGTGCAAATTTCCAAAGGGGGCGTTCACACGGGGGAATTTTTAACCCTTGAATCCTTTCCTGGAATTTAAAGGGTTACAGACAAGGATTGAAGCAAAAATTCAGCCTTTCCCATATACCTATTGGGTGAGGGGAGGTTCACGAGGAAAAAGGGTTTTAAATTTACATGTCAATTCTTTATCAGCACTGAAAAGAAATCAGCCCCGAGTGAAAAAAGGGTGCTTTATTTTTTCCCCTTTGGAAAAAGAAGGCCCTATTGCCGGCCCCCTTCCGGGTTTCCCCACCAGAGTCAGCCCCTGTGAAACATACCAAAAAGTGTTTTTTTTTTCCTGAAAAGGTTTTGGCCCCCCAATTTCAACATTTTGTATTAGGATGGTTAAAGGGCTTTTTTCTTGCAAACTCTTAACATTTTTAAAAACCCAATTTCTTGGCCCCTGAATTACCAAAAATTTTTTCACTGCCTATGGGGAAAAACGTACATTTTTTGCTGCACAAACAAATTGGTTTTTGGTTTTTTTTTGCAAAAAATTTTAGGGAAAATTTTCAAAGGGGGGAAAGTGTTCTGATAACTCAAGAGTTTTAAGGCTGCGTTCACACCGGTTAAAAAGGGGCGCATTTCGGTCCGTATCTCGCGCCCAAATAAGAGGGAAATGCGCCCCAGTCATTACGGTAATCCACAGTTCTCAAGAGAAGATAAGTCAATTATTCACAGAGTTTACGCACCGCGAGTCTATGGGACCAGAGGGCTGCCCTCCTCCCCCGCCCCGCGGGAGCTCCCGAACACACGGCGTAATTGCGGGGTGTAATTACGTCACGCAATCAAGCTGTGTGAACTTAGCCTTAGGTTGAATAATTATTAAAGTAAGATGGAACAACAAAGGGGAATAAAATTCATGTTACATAAAAACGGGATGCAGCAACAACTAGTAGGGTCATGTTGCAGGGATGCTGGTTCAAAGTTATACGGCATACAAAAAAAAAATCAGAGAAAAAAGGAGGAAATAAAGAGATGTAGGCAAAAACAATAGGGCAGAAAGAAAAATAAAACAAGCTGAATATAAGAAAAAGTTGTTTTGATCACTGGCAAGATGGGTATTTTAAGGGCTTTGCCTGCTATCCTAACCGGAAATGGGTGGGAATTATCTAAAGAGAGCCAACTGCTGTCCATTAATTGGGAAGAATAGTATTTGGTTTGCCGAGGTTATCAGCTATCACAAGCTTTTAAATGCATCATTGGATTTATGGTATTCACCCACTGTGCCTCAACTGGCGGTGGAGGACTTGGTATGATTACCAAGACGACACCCTAGAAGTCAGATCAAGAGGAGAGAGATCCTGGGATCAGAAGCTCCTCTTCCTGCTGCGCCAGGCTTCATTCTGGTATCTGTGACAGCGTAACACTTAATAAAAAGTCCAGCTTTCTACTATTAACACCAAGCTTTTCTCACTTAAGCAGGGAATGATTCGGCCACTTCCGACTTAAACATTTCATGCACCTCATACTCTAAGGCCATGTTCACGCGGCTTAAAATGGGTCGTATTTCAGTCCATAATTCAGTCCGTACTGCGCGAATTACGGCTGGAATCCATCCCAGTCATTACGGTCATCCACAGCTCTCATAGAAAACTATGGATTCCGTCTCCTCTCCCCGCTCGGCGAATACGCCGCGGGGGGAGATAAGTGACATGTCATTTACTAGCGGCATATACACGCCGCTAGTAATGATAATCTATGGGCCGGCCCCCCGCTCCCACGGTGTAATTACGCCTCACAAATAAGCCGTGTGAACATAGCCTAAGAAACTGGTCAGGGACCGGACCACACCTGTTGTGGATATCTACCTGCTGAACACATAAGACTCTAGCAGATCCCCAAAGAGGCATCCAGAAAACTAGCAACTTGCCACTTATGGAGCTACCTTGAACCTATGTGATAAAGCTATAGGCCGACATCCATTTCAGATCAGGACCTAGACTATAGTTTACAATTCATACCAATGTAATCAGGCTCTATGCAGACATCGGACTAGACTAAGAAATTGACCGCCTTTGGGGTGTCAGCTATATGCCAGCAATGTATATGGTAGATCAACTTTTGTTATATTTTTAAAGGGGTTTTGCCATCATAGACATTGTGGCATAATCAAAAAGATAGGCCCATCAAGATCAGATAGCTGTGGGTCCTATTTCAAGTGGCGTTCACAGTACAGCCAAATACAACCACGGTCACTCACCATTCATTTCCCTGGAAGTTCAGATGAATGCAACCACATTTACTCATTCATTTCAATAGGTATTCCAAGCACAGCTGAATGCAACTGCTCAGCTGTATTCAGAAAGCTCATTAAACTGAATGGAGAGTGACCATGGAAGAGTGTCCTCTTCTCCATTCACAACAAAGAGTTTTGGGGGCCTGTCTGATGGCAAAAAGTCCTTTAATTGTATAATGACAAATAAAGATAAGGTTTTATTGCAGTCAGTAATTAGTCTTGTATTCTAGTATCACAAAGCAAGGCCAACTCTGCTGTACTTTTTTATTTTGTTTTACTGCAGCACTGTATATGAAAATCTTTAAGACTATAGATTTCCCCAAAAGGTATGGACTACAAACACCCAAAGGAGAGCAAAGTGCCAGGAAGTACTAAGGCATCTTATACAATGCAGGAATGAAAGGGAAGAGCTGACAGAATTGCTCTTGATTTCTGTACCATCCTACAAGGATTTACACTTGGTTTCTCATAACGTGAAGGAAATCTAGAGATTGTCTTCACTGGAAAAAGTTGCCCTGATCTTCGTCTCCCATGTTGTGCAATATAGGACAGTCTCTCATTGAGCTCTGACTCCAATTGGCAATCTATAGTGTTGAGAAAGTAAACCAAGTTCATTATCTGCACAAATGCAAAAATACAAATGATTTACGGAGTTTCAAACACTGAGGTAAAGAGGTTTCAAGAAGAGCAGAAAACACTGAAGCTGGATATGGCAACCCAAGCTTCACCTGCAATTTTGGTGGCACCCGGAGACAAATTTCACATTTAAAAGGAGAACCAAAAACCAGGACACAGATTAAAGAAGGTGCAGCGCCAAGGGAAGCTAGAGATATTCATACCCAGGCTTTAGGGCTTTTGTGCTCTTCCTTCCCTTCTTTGTAGGTGCTGTAATTATAACTTTATATTACCTCTAATCTATAGAGGAACATATTACCCGTTTGGTCATTGAGGACTTTTTGTACCGAGAGAACTCTAGTGTGATGCGAGTGTTTTGGAGGCGGAGTCTCCATGCGGTCTCGAGTTTAGATTTGCCATCTTGAACGAGCCGCAGCAGCGCATGTCAAATAGTCTCCAAAAAAAATTGGGAATCTCGCAAGAGAACAGAGAGTGACTATTGATCACTATATTTACTATTTTGCCATAGGCAAACAAACTCGATCAGTTCTCAATCTGTAAAACACTAAAACGTAACTTTTATTATGTACAACTCTTAACCTCTATACACACTATTTAAAAACCTGATTTCTAACCTCTCAATTTATCCCTTTCTACTTCTGAAAGAATAACTCCATTTCTATTATCAAGTCTGGTGGAACACCACCTATTAACAGGAAAACCTTATATATACACAGTGATTTACTAACTCCAGTAAGGGATCCCAAGCATCCTACTTGGGCAGTTTATGTCCATTAGATTAGGGATGACTGCCCAAGTAGGATGCTACAATGTAGTAACATTGTTTACATGCCGTTTTCAATTATAGTCAGCGCCTTGTGACTGGCGAGTAATCTGGGGAAGAGGAGGAGCTTTTGGTATAAAAAATAGATTGAATAAGAGACTGAATGTCCTGCTTCACCAATCCACCTGTATTGGGAAGGACCACATCTTGGGTTATAAGTGCATCTTGGCCATCTATCTTTCTATATATATATATATATTCCCTGATGAAGCCCTTTGGATTGTTTGAAGGGGGGATAACGCGTCTGGATGAGGCAGCTTTCTTCAACTATTTGTGAGAAAGCTTGGATTTTTGTTTAGCACTTCATTTTGCATCCCTCCTTTTAGAGTCAGGGCAAATTGGAGGGGGAGTCATCTTTATATGGGGCCGTGCTTTTTGGGGCGAATACTCCATCATCAAGGAAGGTATTAACGCAGGGATAGTTTAGGGAATCTTTGATTTCGGATCCCCTTGTCTCTAGGATTTGGAAAAAGTTATGGACGACTGTGTCCGGGTCAGCAAATCGTGACTAATGAAAGAAATTTCTACTATCTGTGATATATTTATGAGTAATCAGAGAAGTTCTCTCTACTTTTTGCATATCTATACGCAATAATCTGGCTCTAATTGAGGAGTATTCAGGGATTGGTGTCTATCATTCAGTGGAGATTTGTATCCATGTATAGTTTTGGTAACGAATTTTAACTGATTTATTAAAATGTATATTTTAGTGGGGCCCTTTGGTAGTGTTTCTGTGAATTTGTTATATTTGCGTTTTTTGCATCTGCTGGGAATCAGCAGATTCTGTGAATTCTTTTGTTACTGGGGGCTCACTAGGACCAATATGAGACTTACAATCCGCTTTCCCTATAGAGGGGGAATTGTTCTCTGTAAAGGAGGCTGGGAGAGAGAATAGTGAAGTGGGATGGAATCCAAAAGGGACACAAATTTAAAAATACAGATTCACCCAGAGCTTTGGATCACGAATTGTAAAAAGGAGCTCTAGAATTTAGGCGATGATAGAGGCTGTATGGTACAGCAAGTTTGGAAGGCTTATACCCACAACCTCTCTTTAAGGGGGAGTCAATAATTAATATGTTTAACATGGATGTAAGTTCTCTCCACAAAAAACAATTAGGCCACAGAGCAAATTTTTAATAGAAATATATATTCGGAAACATGCAAGGGAATGTGCAGAATAGGTATAGCATCCTTCGTATAATATCCATATTTAAATCAGTTACCCCAATTATTGGTCCTATGTTCACTATAGAGGGAAAAAAGAAATTCTCTCACTTTGTCCAAGGACATCGTACCAACAATAAAGAGGGGAGAGAAACAGGAGCAACCCTGTTATTTTCCATTATGTATATTAAACGGAGAGCAGAGGGAGTCTTGAACCTGAATGTGTGTGGTTGATAATCAGATCTTCGCATTATAGCAATTTAGTAGATTGGTGCACTCACCAATGCATTATGGTCAGCTAAAAGGCTAGTTCTTAGGGTATGTTCACACAACGTATCTGCGGGGTGTACTTTGGCGCATAATGCACCTGAAGTATGCTCTGCAAATATGGTAAAATCATAGCACTCATGTTATGCTATGTTAAACCTGCATATTCCACTTACTCTGGCTGTTTACACACCAGGGAGAACTCAACTAACAGGAGGCCGGACCATAGCGCTGTTAAAAGTATGTGCTGTCCAGCATGTACTTTCAACAGCATGCGTACTGTGGTGCACACAAGTACATGCTGCACTACGCTGTGTAAACTCAGCCTTATAGTTGGTACAGTATGCCAGAAACATCTCATGGGATGCAAACATATCTACATAGTACAGCTTAACGTTCAGTGTGTCAAACTGCATTTGTATCTGTTCTATATGTAGAATTTATCTGTGCAAACCAGTTTGCTGACCGTAATGTTTAATCCAGCATTTATCATACACTAACACTTACCATCCTTTTCTTTCCGTTGTTCATTGCTAGTTGTTGGGGAGCACAAACTCTTGTTCTTCATCTTTCTCTCAAACTAAGAAAAAAAAAAAAATGCAGTTATGGAAGAGAAGCAAGGATGGAAAACTGCAGTATTTTAAGACATTACAGTGCCCTGCAACTTCTTCCCAGCAGAGAAGCAGAAATTAGAAATTTCCCCTACTTAAAAAAACAAAACAAACAAACAAAAAAAACGGATAAGTGTTCATTCTATCTTGAACTTTCTCCTGAAAGTTCACAACTGAGAATTCCCAATACGTGATCTATTATTTGGTGGTTTATGGTGCCCCATCAGTACCCGGTTAAAGGAATTTACTGTAGATACACTAATATAAATCCACAGACAGAAAAGCATGGACAATGCGGTTGTGTAAACTGTTGTATGCAGGGCTGTGACTGTAGAGTACATGTCATAAATTTGTCACATTGTGAGATTCACCGCTTGTGAGCCAAAAAGTGTCTTGCACTGTGACAAATGTAATCTTATCTGCACCACTATTAAATAGACAAGGCTAACGACATTAAGTGCAACACTTGTAGGCATGCGACGTATATAAACGTGTCACATCGTATGAATTGGCACAGACATGCCCACTGTTGAATGGCACAGTCAAGTGTCGACCTTGTTGTATGGATTTATTCTTTTAGGCACAAATTTTTTACAAATATTGTATATGGTGCATGACATTATTTTTCCAGTCACAAGGCATTATGGGAAAGCATCTGGAAAGCTCACTGCGCCCTCTATAGGTTGTAACAAATCCTCAATTTACTTCTGATTCACTGAATCTTTGAGAAGCAAAAAGGAATAATTGTCAAACCAATTTTTCCAGAAAAGAGTCACAACTTTCATACATCTGGGCAACTGTATTTTTTACGTCCACTCTCCAAAACACACAAGGTCATTTGCCTCCGTCCTCAGAAACAAGCAGCTACCACAGAAGTAGTTTACTAACCAGGTAAGACGGGAGAGTAGGAATGCACCAATAAACATGTACCTTATGAAAGTGGGATTGTCTGACCCGGCTAGTGTTAAAGAGTTGCCAGTCAATTATTATTTATTTTTAAATACAGCTAAGAATGTTGTAAAATAATAAAACTACAGAGGTCTCTCAAGTTAGTGGCTTCAGGATACAATATTTCCACAATTTCATGATAAACCACAATCAACATACAATGGCACAGACCCTACAGATCTGTAGCAGATGTAATTGACTGGAAGATCCAGCCACTTAAAGGGAATCTGTCGCCAATTTTTTTTTTTTTTACTTATTAAATCAAGCCCCTGATCCATATTCTTTTCCTCTCAGTCGTTTTTATTTCCTGATTGTAGATTTCTCTATTCGGCCGTCTATATATGATTGTGGGGAAGACATTCTTGCTTGCACTGCTTTAACAGCAGTCAGAGAGATACTTTACAGCAGCTTCATGCACATAGGATTCTTAAGACAGATTCTGTCCCATAGACTTGTATAGGAGAGTTTTCACTGTGAAGGGAGGGGAGAGGGGGAGCTGTGACATCTCCTCTTGTGACTGGTGGATTCTGTGTTATCTGTGCACAATGGTGTCTCCTTTCAGTGTGACCCTGTTTTTACTGATAATGATCACACTGCTGAAAAGCTCTCTAAACAGAACAGGAAGTGTCAGACGATTATTAGGCTTAGTAGCCAAAGTGAAAACTGCAGGACTTAAGAATTATTAAAAAAAATACTGAAAGTGATCTGGAAAATTAAAAAAAAAAAACAATCAAAAATTGCTAAAAAAAAAGTGTTTAACATAAGAATGAGTTAAACAATAAGTCATTTTTGATGACATTCCCTTTAACATCTTACTAGTAAACTTCTTAGTGACATACATGCACTGATTACACTGTAGAGTGGCACTACGGCATAGCTAGTGTAGCAAACAAGTTGAATGAGCATTGCTCGAAAATAAACAGGGGCACCACAGCATGTGTTGGTAATAAGACACATGAAACAACCTATGCGCGCCTAATCAAATATAGGATATAGAAATACCTTACTACACTGTACAAAAAAAACAAGAGACACGTTTGTCATTCTATTGCATTGACATTTGGGGCAACTAATGACTAGTGTTCTATAGAGCTCCGGGGTAGGGGGGAGGTAAAGGTTTTCCTAGAGTACAGCACCATAAAGATGTAGGTAAACTTATAAGCCTTGCGATGCTCTCCAAGAAATATGCAAATCGGATGTAGGGCAGAGAGCAGGCACCTCTGGTACCACCTATTAAAGTGGCATCTCTTACATCACATCTGATCAACTCAAAAGCCTCGCCCTCAAGGAAAAGCTACTGACGTGAATTAAAATCTCCAGTTACATGTCAAGGCTCTTTAATGGGTCAGATGGGTCTTTAAGAGATACTATTTGAAATAGGTGGCAGCAAGGATCTGAGCTCTCTTCCCTAGAGCCTAGTCATACATTTCTCAGATAGCGTTGCAAGGCTTACGTCTCCTTGTACCTTTAGGCCTCGTTCACACGGCTTATTTGGGCGCGGATTGGAGCCGTACTGCAGCTCCAATCCGTCCCAGTAACTACGGTAATCCACAGTTTAACTATGGATTCTGTCTCCTCCCCACTCGGCGAATCCGCCATGTGATTTACTGTAGATCATGACAGTCTATGGGGCCGGTGAGCTGCCAGCCCCCTCGCCCTGCCCCCGCCTCACCCGGCTGCCGGCGTAATTGAGGGGCGAAATCCGTCCCTGCAATTACGCCGGCAATAAGCCGTGTGACCCAGGCCTTGTGTCAGGGGCGTCGCTAGGCTGTTTTATTCGGGGCTCAGGCCCCGAATAAAACCCCCTGTGCCCCAAGTCTCCCGGGCTCCAGGCCTCTGCGCTGGGCCTGGAGCACCGACTGGCTTTCAGCTGCATGTGCGTCCGCTGGACGCACACACCGCTGAGGGCTTCTGCGGGGCAGAGAGCGAGCGCTCCCTGCCCAGCAGACAGTGTCGGACTCGCAGGTCCTACACCGGAGGCTGCCGGGTCCTCACAGCGCTGAGGACCCGCCCGGCCCGTGGCCTAGCCGGCAGCGTCGCGATGAATCACGTATCGCGACACTGCCTGCCCCGGGGCACGCCGCAAGGCCGTCGCCCCAGGAGTGCCGGGGGCCGGATGAAAGGGGGGAGCGCATCCCGGGGGGGTTAAGGTGAGTATTAAAAGTTGTTATTTTTTTAGCGTTTTTCTGCCTCAGTGCCCCTATACTGCTGTGGCCCCCCAATATGCCTGTGGCCCCCTATATACTGCCTGTGGCCCCCCCTTTTACTGCCTGTGCCCCATAAGGGTGCCTGTGACCCCCTATCCCGCTGAGGACCCGCCGCGGCCCGTGCGACTCATCGCAGCGTCGATGACATCACTTCATCGCGTACCTGCCTGTCCTCCGGGCGCACACGCAGTCATAGGCCCGTGCGCCCCGAGAGCTGCGGAGGAGCACGGGCTGAAGAGGCGTGCGCGCTCGCCGGGGGGTTAGTGATATTAGTTATTTTATAGCTCTTACTGCCTCATGCCCCCATTATAGTGCCTGTGGCCCCCTATATATCTGGGCCCTATAATGCCTGCGTGGCCCCTATATATGCTCTGCCTCAGTGTGCCCCCCATAATCCCTGCCTCAGTGCCCCCCCATATATTCTGCCTCAGTGCCCCCCCCATATATTCTGCCTCAGTGCCCCCCCCATATATTCTGCCTCAGTGCGCCCCCCCATATAGTCTGCCTCAGTGCCCCGATATACCGAACGGAGGGGACTGCTATACCTAAAATTAAGGAGTTGCTGGAAATGTGAGGATTCTAAGATATTGGTGTCCAAATCCTGAGGGACGAGTATTGGCCGGGAGCAATCAGCATGGTGTGAACCGGATGGAGAAGAAAAGGGAAAGTGAACGACGCTGATCAGAAATGACGTCTCCTGTGAGTCACTAAATGTAACTGCAGTGTAATCACTTATATGTCTGCAGAGCGTCTACATACAACTAGTAACTACCACTATATGGCCCCTGTATGGCGGTGGTATATGTCTTCAGAGCCTGTGTACAGCTGATAGTCACATGTGGGGTCTGGCAGGATTATTTGATCCTTATGTAGTAATAGTTTTGGGTCTTGGTTTTGTAGGAGGGTTTTAGTAACAATCACTTGTCTGGTAGATTTGCTCCATGTATCGGTGTATGTTTTGGTGACTGTTTAGGGGTATTGTCATATGAAGGTGAGAAGTTCTGAAAAAGTAAATTTGTCATTGGTGATTTTTACTGTACAGTGACTGCTGAGGAGATGGACGGGATCTGTGCAGAAAATTAGTGACAGGAACACAAGGTTTTTCTCTGTAAAAAAACATCCGCAGTTCACAATGAGGCGGGAAAAACACAAAGGGCCCGAGCCCCGGATGTTTTAGGACCCTAGCAACGCCCCTGCCTTATGGTGCAATTCTCAAAAAGAAAGTGTATCAGCCCCAGAGCTCCAAGGAAACCAGTCATTGGCTGGAATGCCCACAAAATTGTTACCCAGATCCTATTTATAGTATTGTTATGGTCTCAGATTATAATGGTTGTCCAATTACTACTGTAACTTGAGGGTCCAAGGTAGTAGTACCCACCTTACAGATGCCTGCTCCTGTACCAACGATCTCTGGGTCCCCACTCACGCACCTGCATTTCCCAATACTTAACATAGGACATGTGATCATTTCTGCCTATCACTAGCCCTTAGAACTCAAATATCTGGGATCATAAAGTACACAGACCTCGTAGGTACCCAGGGAATGCATGGGATCAGTAAGGGGGGTACTAACACTTATTTTACAACATTCTGAGATTTTTGTCTTCCTTTTACTAACCTATGTGAAAGTAATGCAAACCTTTTATATCGATTTTTTTCATTTGCTTCTTAAATGGTCATTATTAAAAATGTCCTTCAACTGTGTTGCTGTATAATCTGCTCAACTACTAGTGGTTCTTTTCACATAGAAGCCAAGTGGTTGTTGTAATTGGTAGTGGGGAGGAAAAGTGTAAGATTGTACAAAGGTCATTATGTAAAGTGAACAGAAGATCACACAGTGCAGAGTCTAGTAAGAGGGAGAGGGGAAGAACAAACAAGTGTTATAGTGTTTAGAAACAGGGGGAAAAAAAAAAAAAAAAAAAAAAAAAAACGACTATCTGAAGGTGTATTGTGCAAGCTAGTGAGGGCAGCAGCCTCCTGTACCCACAGAGCCCACATGCAGCACAAGGGAAGATACTCCCTCAAGAGTCTGAATGTGGGAACAGGATGTAAACTGAATATCAGAGACCTGAGAATGAATGAAGAAACAAAGACTGCAGACTAAAATGTAGTGGTTACATTGACATATTGGAGGGGTGGGAGCATATTCTCAAAAAAATAAAAATTTAGGAAACTGGGTATATCCGACTGCTGTGCTCAGCTCTCTTCTCCAGTCCCAGACACAGTTAGTGGGGCAGGAATGCAAGTGTGAACACCAGAATCCGATTCAGAACCCTCATTCTCACGACTGCTGGGGATCTCCGTAACCACACATGTATTACCTATGCTATGGATGGGGGATAAATATTGTGGGTGGCACAACACCTTTAACTGTGCAGAAGTAGATCATGGCAGTTTAAATATACATAAACACACACACACACAGTGGTCGCACCGAATATTTTCCAGTACAGTCAAAATACTACTCAGCATCTTTGTGAGCAACTATGGAAAGGAACATTATTACAAATTACAACACCCCCATGTCAAAACAGGGAGTTTTGGACATTACATGTCAGGCACGTCATATCCTACAAATATGCCATAAAGGGCTTTTAATGTAACGCTCCTTTCAATATAGCTGGTCTGTTAACCATTATTGGAAGGTACTTAAAGCCGCTGTCCAGTTGATTTAAAAGGGAACCTGTCACATAGGTTATGCCCCCCTTGCTGAGGGTAGCACAAGCTAGTGTTAAACCTGCCGTTTCCAGTGCGGTGTGCCTTATTCTGTAAGATGCTGGAGTTTTAGAGCATTTACCCCTCAAATATTACTCATGAGCAGGTGTTAGCCCCACCCACCGAAGGTTAGCCCCACCCACTGACAGTTATTTGCCTGTTTCTACCTATTCAAAGTAATAGGTTTATCAGTTGGGGTGGGCGGGGCTAACCTCAGGTGGGCGGGGTTTGAAAAAACTGACTCTTGGCTGAAAACTGCAGATTTGTGCATTAAATACTCAAAAACTACAGCATCTTACAGAATAAGGGACACAGCACTGGAAACAGCAGGTCTGACACTAGCTTGTTCTGTCCTCAGCCAGGGGGGCAAAAACTATGTGACAGGTTCTCTTTAACGAAAAAAAAAAAAAAAACTGTACTTCCTTTCCTCACCTCCATTCTAGCATTGGCTTTGCAGTGTCTCTCCCCTAGTCTTGTGTCCCCAACTAGTGACAGAACGTCACCACTGCAGCAGTCCCGTGCCTCTACTTACATCACTGTTCAGAAGTGATGTAAGGCAGTGACTGCTACAGCGGTGTTTCAGATTGCCGCTGGAGGAAGACCACAAGATATCAGCCAACGCTGGAACAGAGGCGAGATGAAGTATGAGGTTTTTATGGACAACCCAGTAAAGTGACCTATACAATGGTCAGTTTCCAACTATTGGAAAGATTGTTGATGTGCATTTCAGCAAGTGTATCCAGAAGATGTATTTACATACATCAGACCATTTTTTTTTTTACAATGAATAAGTGCAGTATTTTTATGCTAAAACCCACAGTAAAAACAGACAGAATAACTGCATGTTACTAAACCGCCATTGTTCAGAAAGCTCACACTGCGGCTTCAGAGGCATCCAACTAAACCAGAGGTGAAGATAGCAAGACTGATCATGTAGATTAACCCTGGAACATTTACTGAAGTGGACACAGGAAAGCTATGGAAAATGCAGGTGACCAATATTTCTGGAAGACGTGCTGATAGAATTATTTCGGTCTGAATTTCACTATAAGCAATGTTCTTTATTGGACAATACCTTCTTTTTCTGTAGTATACACTCTCATCATGGGTTTACTGTAAACCTATGCTTTAATGTCAAATTCTGGTATAACTAATACCACTGTAAACTTTGAAACCAATAAACCTAAGAGTTTCAGACAGCATATCAACTAGTCTCTGACCCTTCACGCAGTATTTCATGCTCAGCCACAATTCACACATGTCAAAGGTTCCATTTGATACCTCCGTCACAGAAGCGAGACTGGACCCGTTTTTCAACAGCGCCCAATGGACCCCACTGACCACAATTGGGGCTGTTGTGTTTCCATGTCTATTTTAAGTGGGAATGAATATTTTTGAGACTGGAGCTTTTGAATATGCTGAAAACAAAAGAGGGGGTTAAGTTTGCTGGTCAATGTTTGCAGACTTCCTCAGCAATTGTTTTACTATGCACTGTCCCACCCCACATGCACTTTGTATCCTGATATCAACTACTAAGTTTACATAACCCGACAGCAGGTGAGGCTTCACAAGTTTCAGAAACACCACTGAAGGCTCTAGGGCTTGTTCACACGGAGTTTACACTCCGGGTTACAAGCGCTTTAGAGATCCACCTTGGGGTCCGCACTGTCGGAATTCTTTTCAAGATGGAGCTGCGCTATTGAAACACGGAGCTGCGATCTCTCATGTGAATGCTGCTGCGTGTTCGGCATAGACCGCAGTGATAATCTCACTGCTAATTGTTAGATCCGTCTTGGGGACCGACAGTCCGGACTCCGAGGTGGATCCCTAAAACGCTTGCAACACGGAGTGTATACTCCATGTGAGCAAGCCCTTAGTCTGAAGTTACCACTTATTTATATACACATGACAGGAAGTAGAGCCTAGGCGTAAAACAATGAAACCTGGTGTTTGATTGAGGCGCACCTAGTCTCCTCCAGAGCGGTGGAGTCAGTAAGCCGAAGCTCCGACTCCCACTCCCTCATACATGGCGCAAGTTTAATGGATAATTTTACTGTAGTAAAGTGGTAACATCAGGATGTTTATCACCATATTGTAACAAATATTCAAGCTATTACGTAGAACTTTACAATGTCAAAGCAAATTGGTAACAGCTGTTGAGTCGGTAAGCCTCAAAGCTCCGACTCCTCAAATTTCCTGCACACCGACTCCTGACTCCCTCATACACGGCAACATGTTTGAGTGGATACTTTAATGTAGTTAAAATGGTAACATCTGGCTTTTTATCCAACTTATTGTTACAATAATCAAGCTATATAGGTAGAACAGACCACTGACAAGCAAAAGGGTAACAATGTTTTTTACTTTGTACTTTCAAGGACTCCATATCTCACCATCCACTAATGCTTTGATTCATGAGGCCTCCATCATTTTATAGGGACAATCCTCTTACCTATTTTATTACTTTACATTTAGTATTTGCATCTGCTTAGTTCTGCAGATTAACTGCATTGTTACTGTTTTTGCTCCTATTTATCAAAATTTTGGCACTGCCTGAATCCCTTCTGGGCTATGTATAGGACTCAGCTGTCTTGACCAAAATCTGATCCCAGGTCTCTTCTACATGAATACAGCTTTTTCTTCAACTAACGGTATGTTCACACAGTGTATTGCGGTGTGTACAGTGCGCGCTGCAGTAAACTGGAGTCTGCGCTGATCAGTGCGTTCTCCCGAGGCGCGGGGGGCGGCAATACTTGAGCGTATGAAGTAACTCATCTTGTAGGATACTCACATATAGCGCAGTATTAAGGTTACCATCGATCCTTGTCAAGTATCCAAACCTACTCCTTTGGCTGTGAACATCCCCATACCTCGGCTTCTTCCACCGAACCTGACTGTTCTTCAGCTTCTCGATCCATTATCCCCCTTTTCCCTTGATTCTTCCAAACCCATTTGACCCCATCAGAGCCCGGTCCATTCACTTTCAACTCATCGCTCCAAATCACCCATCTCCAATCTTATAGTTTCATAGTTTGTAAGGCCAAGAAAAGACAAGTCGTCCATCTAGTTTAGCCTGTTGTGCTAAGGTGTTGATCCAGAGGAAGGCAAAAAACCCCAATGGAGGGTAGAAGCCCAATTGTCCCCATTTTAGGGAAAAATTCCTCCCGACGCCAATACTGGCATCAGAAAGGAAAATTCCTGGATCAATGACCCTCTCTCCAGAATCCTAGGTCCTATAACCTGGTATATATATTATGCTCCAGAAATGCATCCCAAAAAACCCATTTGAACTCGGTTATTGAATTTCACCATGACAATTTCCTCTGGTCAGGAGAGTTCACAGTCTCACTGCTCTTACAGTAAAGAATCCTTTCTATGTTTATGTTGAAACTTTCGTTCCTCAAGGACATATATGGATGCCCCCTTGTTCTTAGATACAGCCCTGCTGTATTAATAAAAATCTTTAGCGAGGATCTCTTATATTGGCCCTTAATATATTTAAAAAATATTTATTATGTCCCACGAAGCCTTTCTTTTCTTAAACTAAATAACCTAATCTTGCCAATCTTTCTGTGTACTGTAGTTCCACCCAGTCCTTTTATTATTTTTAGTTGCCCGACTTTGTACCTTTCAAAGCTCTACAATGTCTTTCTGTGCAATGGTGCCACAAAACTATACACAATATTCCATGTGTGGTCTCCAGTGGACTTGTATAATGAGAGAATAATGTTCTCATCATGTGATCTATGCCCCTTTTAATGCAACCCATGATCCTATTTGCTTTGGCTGCCCTGTGCCTGACACTGGCTTGCTACAATTAAGTTACTGTCCACCAGGATACCCCATAAGTCCTTCTCCAGATCACTTTTACCCAGTGTTTTTCCATTTAACAATGTAGGTCATGTAATGGATTTTTCTCCCCATGTGCTTAACCTTGCATTTATCTGTGTTAAACCTCATCAGCCATTTCCCATGCCCAGGCCTCAAACTTATCCAGATCCCTTTCGTAATAACATATTATCCTCTATTTGTTTGATTACTATACAGAGCTTAGTATCATCTGCAAGATCGATATTCTACTGTGTATTCCATGTGTAAGATCATTTAATGAAAATGTTGAAGAGGAAAGGGCCCCCTAATATGCCCCTTGTGGTACCACACTAGTTACAGCGTTCCAGTCTGATATGTACGTTAATTACTACCCTTGTTTTCTATTCAGTGAGCCAGTTACTACCCACTCTTGCCCCACATTTTCCCCAGTCCAAAGCATTATTCTCATTTTATTTACCAACCTTTTATGTGGCACCATATCACATGCTTTAGAAAAATCTAGTTTATTTGACATCCAGTGCCTCACCCCGATCCCGTCCTAGCACTGACTTCCTCATTAGAAGCTGATGAGTTATAGTCGGACAGACGATTCCTTCATAAACCCATGCTGGACGGCGTTATACATTTATTTTCAGTGTGATACTCCAGGATTGCATCTCTGGAGAAAACATCAAAACATTTTACCTACAACAGAGGTTTAAGGCTTAACGGCTATAGTTTTCCTGGATCACTTTTTTGACCCCTTTTTTGAATATTGGCACCACATTTGCTATGCGCCAATCCTTTGGACATTTTACCCTGTTATTAGACAGTCCATGAATATTAAGATTAGGGGCTATCTATGAACATCACTCAACTCCCTTAGGATGCCATCTGGACCTGGGGATTTGTCCATTTTAATCTTCCTGCACTTCTTCCTGGGTTAGACAAGAAACTTTTAAGTTGGAGTTTACCTCATCCCTCTGTTCAACAGGTAGGTCATCTCCTCGGTAAATTACGTGGAGAAAAAAGTGTTTAATACGTTTGCTTTTTCTCATCGCCCTCTGTCTCTCCCTCAGTTTGTATTTTTCAATGGGCCAACATTTTCTGTTTAATCTTTTTACTTATTTATGTAGTTAAAAAATATTTTGGGGTTAGTTTTACTTTCTATTAGCGATACGTCTTTTTCCAGGTCTCCGAGCGTTGCTTCCTTTATCTTTATTTTACACACTTTTATTTTTTTCCCTTGTAGCCTCTTAGTGCCTCCTTCACTACCTCCTGTTTTAGTAGGAAACGCTTTCTTTTTGTTTTTTATTGCCTCTTTTACATCCCTGTGGATCCACATGGGTTTTTTCCTGTTTATAATTGTTTTATTACATAAGGTATGTACCTTCACAGTGGTAGCTTAGGATGTTGTTAAAAATATCCCCTTTATTATTTGTTCTGCCATATTTAAACACAATTGTCCAGTCAATACGGTTTAGGGCCTCTCATAAGCAGAATAAAATTAAGCCTTCCTAAATTTCAGTTGTTTTTGTGCTTCTTGCAAAAAAGCTCTATTGAAGGATAAATGGAAGTTTATTATATTATGTCACATTTCCCAGGTGCCCCTCAATCCTGAACCTTTGGTTACTCCTGTCTGGTCTATTAGTCAATATTAAGTCTAGAAGGGGCCTTTCTCTGTTGTTCCTTGCCCTTTGGCAAGGTAATTCTCATTTGTTATCGCCACAAAAAAACTGGTTTCCTTTATGAGAGCTACAGGTTTCAGATTCCCAATTGATGGTTCTGGATAGTTAAGTCGCCCATAATAATAACCTCATTTGATTAGCCGCCTCATCCATTTTCCTGAGGAGTACATCTTCCATGGGTTCTGTTCTTCTGCACACTTTACGCACTTTTTTGCAAACTCGTCAACTGAAGTTGTGACGGCTTCACCTTTTTCGGGCCATTATTCCAGACCTGTGTAATGCTTGTTGAATGGTGCTTGCATGTACTTCTGTGATCTCACTATTACGAAGCATAGAAGCCACCTCCACTCCATGTCTGTCACGTTAGAACTGATAGACCTTGTGATGAGCGACTTGTTGACTGATATTTTGCCTGGACATCAACCTTGGCTTTTGAATGGATGGACTTCATTTCAGATTCTTCCAGCTGTCATGACCTCACATGATGCAGTTTGGCAATTTTCTTGGCTGTGAGACCGCTATTGATGAGCTGGATGATGCTGCTCCTTCATGGCTGCTCGAACCAGTGACCTTTCGCATGGGAATCCGACTAATAACACACTGAGCTATTAGGGGGATGTGAGTAACAGGTTTGTCATTTTGTAGTACAAGAAAAAGATTGTCCCACACCAGGAGCAAAACAGTAACAATGCAGTTACATGACAAGAATCTGCAGAACTAAGCACATGCTAAATAGTTGATAGTCAAATTAATGTAAAAGGTAGCCAAGATGATGCTCTATAAAATGATGCTAGTCTCACGTTCAAAGCTGTAGTTACTTTGCTTTTTATTCAGAAATCCTGTTTCAGATCATAAAACCCTACATATCACAGAGCCCAGCTTTTCTACTTCTATCACTTCTTGCTCTTAGATAGGACGCCATAAACCACGCGACGGGTTCCCTTTAACTCCTTAATGCATTTGGACATTCCTGCCAGTCCAAATGCCGTTAAATGTATATGAAGCAGGCTCACACGATGAACCTGCTAAATACACGGCAGCTGTTCATTACAGCCAGCAACGGGCACTAACAGCAGGGTACGGAGCCAGCTCTGATCCCTGCTGTTAACGTTTTAGACGCCACGGAGATCGTTTCTGTAACATCAAAAAAGATCGTTCCAATCACCCCCACGATGTAATCATGTGGTGACGATCAGTTGCCATGGCAGCTGGAAGCCTCATGTGGGCTTCCATAGCTGAAATGTACATACATCTAGTAAGTCTAAGGCAGGGTATGATAGGCAATGAATGAAAATCCTGTATATGGCAGTACACTAGTACTACTTCCAGTATGTAAGACAGGTGATCGTGCCTCCAAGTGGTCATGAACCCTAGGTCTACCAAGTATTCAAGGGGGGGTGGGAAGGTTGGAAATAATTGGTAGCACAGCATTTGTAGAAGTTCAATCTATAAAAATATATGACTTATTCCTAGCATGGGAAAATATTCAATTGTAACAACTCACCAATTGATGGGTACAATTCAACCATGGTTCCTATACTTCATTCACGATATTGGTCCAAAGTTATCATTAGAAACCAGTACCGACCCATACTGAAAACAAAAGGGGTTAGCAAGTATCCAGGTTAGCTGATCACTAAGACCACGGATACCTCAACACCATCCTTAGCGGAATATGTGCCCTGAAAAGAGCGGTCCCACAGTAACTGTACCTGTTGTGCCCTAAATGAACTCCCTAATGCTAGAATTAATGAAGTAAGCTAACCCAGAAGCGTTTCAGTCAGCAGTAGCTGAAACCCTCAGTGGGTAGCAAGAGAATGTAATATCCAATAGGACAGAGAACAACAATAATATGGGGTACGAGGCTAGTATGCTTACAGGGAATTGAGTCCTTCTGATTTGTTTTCAGTATGGGTCGGTACTGGTTTCAAATGATGAAAAATAAGTTTGGACAAACATCCTGAAGGAAGTAAAGAAATCATGTCTGTATTGTACCCATCATCAATTGGTGCGTTTTTTCTGCTTTTTGTTACAATTGTTTTAGGCAATGTCTACACTGCATCGGACAAAAAACAGCCTGAAAGAGGACGTTTTTGTCTCCGATGCAGGACTGCGGCTTTCGTCACGCTTTGTGCAAAAAAACAAGGTCGCTTCTCTTTTTCCTGACGTCGCCCATACAATTGTATTGTATGGGAAGACGGCAAGAAACGAAGAAGCTCTGCGTTATTATACAACAGGTTGTTATTATACGCCACTGCCGAAAAGACTAGGCAGGTGAAAAGACGAGCTGTGTTAGACTGCAGCTGGTCTTTCCTATTGCCGCCTTTGGGGCCGCAGGAACGATCGTATCTTCGGTGCTCTTAAAAAAAACAAAAGCGCCGAAGATATGATCGTTTTCCTGTGCAGTGTAGACATAGCCTTAATATATGAAGTTACTGTATGTTTTATTGAAATCACTTTCCCATGCTAGTCTAAATCTATTGGATATTTCTTGGTTACTCCTGTTTTCCTCTGTGATATCATTTATCCTGTACACTGACCACCATAGAAGAGAAAAAATTCTAAACGCCAAAATAGCGGGTTTTTAGTCGTTTCAGGTCCCCTAAAAATTGGAATATAAGTGATCAAAAAAGACCTATCCACACCAAAATGGTAGTACACTTCAGACTGCAAAAAATGCACCTTACACAGGTTAAAAAGTGAAAGTAGAAAAGAAAAGCTATTTGTTGCAGAAAATGACACTGCAGCAAAAGATGTTGGAAATTTTTTTTCATGGCACTAAAACATAACGAAAACCCTAGATAGTTGGTATTGCTTGAATCGTACCGACCTGCAGAACACAAGTAACATCATTTACACCACAGTGTGAACGTCGTATAAAAAACCCCCAAAAAACTCGTATGTACTTTTTTCACATTTCGTTCCACTTTTTTTATGTTTTCGGGAATATTCTATGGTACAGTTAATAACATCATTAAACAAAATTACATCTTGCTCGCGGAAAAAAAAAAAGTCCTTATATAACCATGCAAACAAAAATAAAAAGTCTCTTGGACGGCGCGGAGGACAAAATGAAAACTAAAAATCCAAAAAAGGCTGTAACTTTAAGGGGTTAAAATTGCCATGCAACTGTCCTTGCCATGTTGTTGCAGAAAACATCTTTTGCGGAGACAGAACTTGTACCCAAAAATGGCAGCATACCCACAGTAATTGATACTGTCTATCGTAAAATATCAAAAATATTGGTTAAGAAAAAAAATGCAGCATGTGTAATGATTGTGGCGCGTGAAATATTCACAATTAGCACTATTGTGAAGAGACACATCCCTCCACAATACAATCACAGAATACCACGAGGGTGGCTTGGCAGCATTTTTTTAATAAACGAATGCATGTTTAAAGGGGTTGTCAAAGTTCTGGTTAAATTTGTTCACTGCTGTAAAACAAAAAAGCAACACTTGCCCTGTTTCCCCGTAAATAAGACAGGGTCTTCTATTAATTTTTGTTTCTAAAGAGGCGCCAGGTCTTATTTTCAGTGGATGTCTTCTGTAGTCCTGTCATCACAAACATCAGCACAACCAGATAAAAACTGAATGCCATGAAGAATTTCTTGTGACTATTTCCATGTACAACAATCTATGGTACATTTACCGATCCCGGTATTTATGAACAAAAAGCAACATTTATTCAAAGACAGTCATGTTATCTTCTGGAACATCATCATCACTCTCCAAACCCCCCATTTCATGGTGAATTTCTTGTGACCCCACTTGTTTTAGAATCATTGGCCCCAATCTCTCATATCTAGCAATAGCACTTTCATTAAATGAGTACCTCTTGTTCAGCTAGTCTCCCACACAATGTAAATGATCTCTTGCGCAGGGGTGTCAAACTGCGGCCCTCCAGCTGTTGGGAAACTACAACTCCCATCACGCCCACTGTTATAGATTATACAAATGCATGATGGGAGTTGTAGTTTCCCAACAGCTGGAGGGCCACAGTTTGACACCCCTGGTGTTGGGGGAGCTGTAACAATGACTGGCACTAGGTCTTATTTTCTAATCTTTAAAAAAAAAAAAAAAAAATTGCACTAGGTCTTATTTTCAGGGGATGTCTTATTTTTGGGGAAACAGCACATGTTTCAGCCTGGTCTTTGGCAGAGTTCTTAGTCCCTGCAGTCGGCTTGTGCACTCCGCAGTCACTGATAGGCATGTGACAGCCGAAGCCACTTCCTAATATGACCGCTCACTCCTGTGAGGTCTGGAAAAGACATGATCTCTACTGCAGGGATGTTCCGACTGCCAAGATGACTGAGAAAGAGCTGCTGAGTAAAAAAAAAAAAAAAAAATACACCTTAGACCTGGACAACCCCTTTGACCGCCGCAGATAGTTGTCAGATTTCAAAACGGTGTCGCATGTGTCACTTTATGCGAGAATAGCTTTTTGATACTTTTACCTATCCATGTGATTCAGAGAATGTTTTCTTGTGACACATTGTGCTTTAAGATAAAGAAATTTTGGTCAGTACAATCCTTGCTTATCAAAACATTTGTCATTTTCAAAGTTTCTGCGTGCACGGCAGATTGTTATAGCACAAAATCGTTCATAACTAGCAATTAACCATATGTCTACTTTATGTTGGTATCATTTTTTAACGACATAAGGGGGGCTTATAAATTTAATAGCAACTTTTCACATTTTCACGAAACCGTTTTAAAGGACCAGATCAGTTCTAACCAAGTTTTGAGAGGCCTCTATGTTAGACACCTCGATAAGCGACTCCTAAACCGCATTTAGGAAGTTTGTTTCACAGGAATTAAAGTAAAGGTGAAATTTCAAAATTGTACCTTTTGGGCAGATTTTCAATTTAAATCCATAATTTAGTGGAACACTAAGTATTACCAGGGAAACGCAACTCAACATTGATTTCTCCGATTCTGCCGTTTTTAGAGATCTCCGATATGTGGCCCTAGTGCACTATTTAGCTCAACCACAAGCCTCAGAATAGAAGGAGCAACTACTGGACTTTGGGGTCTCATTTTCATTACGATTTTATTAAGGCACCATTACAAGTTTGTGGACACCCTGAGGTGCTAAAACTTAATAAACTCCCCTAAAGACCCCATATTGGAAACTACAATGAATCCCAGAAAAGAAGAACCTCAAAATTTCTTCCATGTTCGGCAAGGTCCTATATGTGGATATAAACTCTATATAGTTCTATTTGGCTTTTGAAACAGATTTTGGTGGGTACCATTTTACATTTGCAAAGCCCCCAGAACAGGTGAAACCTTAGGCCGGGTTCACACGGCATATAGCATCATGCATTGGAACGCGCCACAAAACATGGCGCAACATGAATATGCTGCGCAACATCTGCCTCCTATAATTTACTCTGTTACGCCGCTTATACGCCTGAAAGAATTGACCCATCTGATTGATGCCACATATTTTACATTGTGTTCTAGGAGAATTGTAGTGTACATTGTTTAGGGTGTATTTTGTCAGATATTTCTGCAAAATTACGCCCAAAAGACGCTGAGTGAACACCTCCTTAAAGAAGTCGACCCATTTTGAAGTCAATAACCCCCAAAGAATTAATCTAGGGGCCCACAGGTTTTTTCTTTCGCACCGGGCCATCAAACTGGGAATTTTTTTTTTTAAAAAAGCGCATCAATTCCACCTTAATTTGTGTTTCTTTTTTTATTCTGCATACTGAATGGAGTTTTTGGCGGAATGAGTTGCCTTTTCATTGGAGCCATTTTGGGGTTCATATGACGCTTTGATCACTTTTTATCAAGGTGTTTGGGAGGCAGGATGAACAAAATAGTATTTTTTTTTCTATTTACAGTGGTCACCATGCAGTATAAATGACAAGTTAACTTTACTCAGCAGGTCGATACAACTACAGCAATAACAAATATATATTTTTTTGTTTTACGGCTTTTACACAATAAAAAAAAAACACGTTTGGCATCAGCTAAGTCGAAAAGTCATAACATTTTTCTGTGTACACAGAGGTGTGTAGGAGCTTGTTTTTAACAGGATTGGTACCATTTTGGGGGACACTACTTTTTTATTGCATTTTAATTTGTTTTGTGGAAGGCAGGATGAAGAAAATACAGCAATCCTGGTAGTGTTTTTAATTTTACAGCAGTCACCATGTAGTATACATGACATTCATTTGCTCTGTTTTCGATATAAACAGCAATACCCAACATTTTTTTTTTTTATTTTAATCTTGAAGCACTTTAAAACAAAAAGTGTTTTTGTTTAAAACAATGTCTATGTATCATTACCTTCTGAAAGCGATTATTTTTTAAGTTCCCAATATACAGCGCTGTGTAAGGGCAATTTTTTGCAGGATGAACTCATGTTTTCACTGGTACCACTCTGGGGTTTTATGTGACTTTTTCATTGCTTTGCAAAAAAAAAAAAAAAAAAAAAAGGGAGTTTATGGTGTTCATCATGTGGGGTAAATAAGTGACAAATTTATTGACTATGCCATTACCAAACGTGTCCTTTTTTTCATTTTTGATCTTTTTGGGGGTAATTGGCATTTGTAATGGGGGAAGACGGTGTACGCGTTTTACCTTATTCTTTTGTGCAAGTTTTTTCCCCCCACTTCTACGAGATAAATGCAATATTTAAATCCATCAAACTTACAAAAACAAAGCCAATTATGTGTTAAAAAAAAAAAAAAAAAAGTAAAAGGATTTTTTTTATATATATCCCTAGGGAACTTGAACATGCGATTACTAGATCACTTGTCCTATACACAGCAGTAAAGATGTACTGCCTCATACAGGTATTTTATTCATCAACTTACCATGGCAAACGATGGGCACCACAATAGCCTCAAGGATGGATTGAGGGCAGTCCCACATTCTTATTGCTGTAACGCAGTGGTTGGCTTCATCGCAGTGCCCGAATGGTTTAATGGGGGCCATTTTGGAGTCACAGAAAAAAAAAAAAAAACCTTATACTCCCCTTCCTCCAGTCCTAGCGTCATGTCTCCCCAGACTTGTGTTGCCATTCCGTCACTTCAAAACCACCCAGGACTGGCTGCAGCGGTCACATACCACTAATTAACATCACTGGTTGGAAGGTCAACAGAAGGCCAGGGAGAATGCGGCGCTGAAACCAAAGGAAGGAGAGTACAAGTTTGTTTTTGTTTTACTTTACTGGGGATTTTTATAGGAGATGGACAACTCCTTAAACTGCCAATCGAAAGCGTCTCCAATTTGGGCAGCTAGCAGCAGTTGCTGGCCAGATCTAACACCACACTCTATACCCTTCACCAGGTTTGAATGTACAGGTACGTCTATTTGAGCAAAGGGGTTTAAAGGAAATACGCCTATAATAGTCAGCAGTCTGTGTCCGGCCATCTAGTGGATTCAGATGGACTGCTGGAACCACATACCAAAGCAGTATTGTCTTTGCAATAACTGTGAATTGTGTTAATCCACTTGTGTCCAGAGATAAGCTGCAACACTAGAAACCTCTGCTTTTTCTCTAATCTGGGATAACCCCTCCAAGAAGCTTTTAAAGAAAACGGGTATCTGCTGGGTAAAAAAAAAAAAATATAGAGGACAGCCGAGTCATATTATTATGACCACCAGCTAATATGTGCAGCACAGACAGCAGCTAGACGGGCTGGGAGTGACTCATTTAGGTCCTGGTAGATTGTCACAGCTATCTGGAGTCATACTGACTACAGTGCATTGCACAGCGATGGAGGATCCATAGAGTGAACACAACCATCAAGGTGGACCTATAGATGCTCAATTGGGTTCCGGTCTGGGGAATCAGGAGACCAGGATAGTACTTGCAAGTCTTGGTCATGTTCTTCCAACCAACGTCAGATATAGCCAACCATGTGACATTTCATTGTCCTGCTGGAAGATCCGATCTGTTCCAGGGAAGACAATCAGTATGTATGGGTTTGTGTGAACTGCAAGGATGGATTCATGCCAGAGAATGCCACAAAAACATTCCTCAGACCCTAACTCGGCCACCATCAGCTTATGTTCTTCCAGCAATGGTTGCAGGGTGCCTGTGCTCTGATATTTTCCCCTCTCATCTGACGTGCCAACATCCATCCACTTAATGAAGCAGAAAACGTGACTCAACAGAAAAGGCAGTTCTTTGCCAATCAGCAGCGGTCCAAAACTGCTATGAAAACTGCTTTATATACAATAGGGTTCAATGAACTGTCCTGTAAGACCGGTATCCTCAGGGTTCATTCCGAAGGGGAGACCTCCCTCACCTCTCATCAATGGCACGTCATACTCTTCAGTTTCTGTGTTGCTTAGTTGTCACTTGTCCATTCACCAGAGACTCACCACAGGGATAGTTGACAAACTGCAGCTTCAGAAACCCTGGCACCCTTGGCCAGAAAGCCAATAATCGTCCCTTTTTACAACTGACAAATCGCCACTTTTACCCATTACAACAACGAGGGTCACAACAATGTGACTAAGTATGTAAATATGTGTGTGTATGTATATATGTTTGTCTATATACAAATGTGTTTATAGGCTTGTATATATGTGTGCATATATATGTTTATAGATATAAAAAATATACATATGTAGGAATACACAAATGTAATCCATCTTATTGTGTATATAATACACAATGAATATCTAGAGCAGGCATACTCAAACTGCGGCCCTCCAGCTGTTGGAAAACTACAACTCCCATCATGCATTTATATAATCTAACAGTGGAAATGATGGGAGTTGTAGTTTCCTAACAGTTGGAGGGCCGCAGTTTGAGGATGCCTGATCTAGAGATACATATATGAATACACAATCTCATATCTAGAGGTGTGTGTGTGTATATATATATATATTATATATATATATATATACACACACGTATGTGCTCATATACATCTCAGAATGTATATATACACATATATATGAAATGAATACACAAGTCTAATTTCTAGAGGTATACATGTGCATTTGTATATATCAGTTTATATTTGTGTTTATAAACAAATACACACATCTAGAGGTGCATGCATATATACACACAACTATATTTATGTTTATATATGCATTTGTGCATAAATGTGTAGAATAGTGTGTATATATAGGTTTGTGTCTATACATATATATGAAATGAATACACACATCTAATATCTAGGGGTATATATATACATATATGCATGTGAAGATATATATGTGCATATGTGTGTGTTTATGTGTGCATATAATACACATTGAATATCTAGAGATAAATATGAACACAATCTCGAATCTAGAGGTGGGTACAGATGCATACATTATATATCTATATCGAATAGACATCCCAGCATTCCCGGCTGTATGTGTCGCTTCCTTCCATTCCCTAGATACACTTCTCGCACAGTGAGGCCCTTCCTCTCGGTGTGCGGCCCCGTCCCCAGCACTACTGTCCACTACTACAGCCCGTGAGCTCAGCCGTAGCCGCCATGACAGCGGTGTGCCCAGCTCTCCAGTGTCACAGGTGCCGCCTCACACGCAGCGCTCCCTCAGCACACGGCGCACGTTGTCACAACAGGCGGAGGCACGTCCACCGAGCAGGCCGCGCACTACTCACCAGCTGTGTCAGGCCGTCCCGGCCGCTGCTGCCTGTCCTCAGCGCCGCTGCCTCCCGTGAATCAGTGCGCGGCGGGCACAGGCCTCATCGATTTCGGCGGAAGACTCGGTCTCAGTCGTAACTCACACAGGCCACATGCCAGCCGTAAGGTAGTGCAGGAAGCCTGAGCACGACACAACCGCACGGCGGCGCTCGACGACCTGCTTCACAGCACAAAAACAGCCCCCGCCATGTTGGTTGCCAATGAGGAGACGAGTTTGTAAAAAAAGAGCCAATCAGCTGGCAGCATCCCGATGACGTCAACTGATTGATAGCGAATACCCGCCAGAGGGGGCGGGGCGGCTGAGGAGCAGGTTTGACGTCATCTCCCGGAAGCCCTGAGTACGGGTGCCGTCGCGGGTCATGCCAGTTCCCTGTACATTTCTGATGCGAGATTATGTGACGTCTGGCAGTGTTTCTCCTCCATAGGTTTGGGCGGCGCGCCTCCTGCTGCTGTGTAGCAGAATTACACGCTGTTTCACTTCAGAAGGAATGGGTCGCTCGGTGCTGCGGGTTCTATTCTCTGATATTTCAGTACAAATAGCTTTAGCTTCATTTAACCCCTTCTGTCTGCAGGAGCCAGAACTCTCTGAAGTGATAGAGTGTTATGTGATAGATGTGGAGAGCGATATTTACTGCTGAGCACTGCCGTCCACCACTATCCATTCCAGTCCCTCACACTGCGTGAAACGCGCTGGAAGCAGCCCAAGATCAGCCTCAGACAGGATTCCAGTCTTACTTCATATGTGCACACAACGATCCGAGAAACGTAAAGCGTAAAATGTAGCCAAAGTGTGGTACGTGTTTGGATACGTTTTCTGGATTGCAAAAACGTAGGCTGTAATTTTAGGGGATGATCACACAGCATTTTTTAGTTTGGGTCCGTTTTGTTCCTGTGTGATTATATGAAGTTTGTGATGCATAAAACGGATCAAGAATTGACATGTCAATTGTTTGATCGGATCCATTAAACACATCACAGAGACATATGTAATACACATATCATCTGAACGCTGCTACATGTTTTACACTGAAGCTGATGTAGTCACAGAGGAACATTGGGTCCAAAAAATGTAACCAAACACGTATCTAAAAAACACTGTGTGAACATCCCCTAATGTAAAATACGCCTTGTCGTCACATGAAGGGTGTTTCACAAGCGTTATTGCGAGCCATTTTTTAACGCAATTATAGCTGTAAAAATAGGATATGTTCACACCAGGGCTGTGGAGTCGGCAAGCCGAAGCCCCGACTCCGACTCCTCAATTTCCCAAACCTCCGACTCCTGACTCCCTCATACACGGCGCATGTTTAAGTGATAACTTTACTGTAGTAAAATGGTAACATCAGGCTGTTTACAATAATCAAGCTATTTAGGTACAACAGACACTTACAAGCAAAAGGGTAACCTTGCTTTGATCTTTTGGAGCAAAATTGTAACTAAGCAGATGCTAAATACTTGCAAGTCAAATTTATGTATAATATGGGTCAGATGACTGTATATACAATTACAGTAGCCTCATGTACAAAACTGTAGTGGATGGTGAGATATGGGGCCTGAAAGTCACAAGTTCAAACCATTGTTACCATTTTGCTTGTCAGTGTAAAATATATTTATTGGACATGACTTTAGGACACAAAAAAAATTGTAAATATGCAAAACACTGCAGGAACATTTGTGGAGTCTCTGAATTTGTTCTGAGAAATAGTATTGCCTCCATCAGATCCTGCATACATGACCTCACATCTGATCTCATTATTCCCAGGCTAGAGAACGGCCTCTCTACACTAACTTGGGTTGGGGGCAAAGCGGTGATCACAGGGGAACATCTCTAACAATGTTGGGGTATAAAGAAATTGCCAGTCAGTTTTGATGAATGGTTAAACTCTTCTACTTCTTTGAAAACAGGTGAAAAATATTGCTGAAATCTGTTTGCCATGGGAGCAGAATCTTTTCCCCTGGAGCAGCGCTTTACCTGCTCCATGTCATCAATTACACTCCTCATGTGATGAGGCTGAAGATATGGGAGCAGTAGCACTGGCCGTACCCAATTCCTCTTGCTCTTTGCTCTGCATCAAACTAACTGGACCAACTTATTATATATTAATCTACAACAAATAAGAACCAAAAAATAATCTACTTCCGATAAACTCAAATAGAACTAACTAGACCAAAAGAAACAAATATCCATAAAATAATAATTTTTATTCAAGCAAAAGATTAAATACAGAAAAATTTGAACAATATCTTAAAAATACAGAAAATGGGGAAGAAACTGTATCAAAAGGGCAATATATTCAATATAGAAGTAATAATAAAAATCTATATTAACATTATCCAGATAAATATAATGTATAGAAAAAATCCAACAAAAAGTGTAATAGTATATACAGATAAAGAATATACTGCATATATTGAGTAAACATATAGGGAACATATGTAAAGTGCACGTGCAATAAATAGCAAATCCCTAATACTCAGTCATTAGAATTACATAGTAAAATATATACAAATCAAGAAGGCATGATAAATGGAAGCAAAGATAATGATGATAGTATAACAATATTACCCAAAATTATAACAGTCACGCAAGCTCCCTACACGCGTTTCGCACCAGTGGCTTCTTCAGGGGAGTATAACCATAGGTCTAAGTAACAGTCTTTTTATAGCAAGCCCCATTATGACATGAGTGTACACACCTGTAGTGCATCTTCGGCGCTTCCTGCCACTCACCTGGCGGGCATCCGGACGCCAGGAAGAAGCGTCACCCCGGCGTGACACGCAAGAGCGCCCCTGACGTCATGAACGCAATCACGTCATCACGCCGGCACACAGATGCGTCTCCATGGCGACAGAGCTCCGACGAAGCGGGAGAGAGCGCTCTGCACACAGGCTTAACATACACATGAATCAAAAATGTTATATGTAGCATGAAAGGGTTTTTTTAAATTTTTTCCCCCGAAAAAAGGGGGGAAATTTTTAAAATTTTTTTAAAAAAAAAAAAACCCAAAAATTTTTTTTTTCCCCCTTTTTTTTTTAAAAAAAAATTTTAAAAATTTTTTGGGGAAATTTTTCCCCCCCCTTTTTTTTTTTTAAAAAAATTTAAAATTTTTTAAAAAAAAAAAAAAAGTAACCCCCTTTTTTAAAAAATTTTCCCCCTTTTTTTTAAAAAAAAAAACAAAAATAATTTTTAAAAAAACAAAAAAAAAAAAAAAATTTTCCCCCAAAAAAAAAAAAAAAAAAAAGAAAAAAAAGGGGTAAAAATTTTTAAAAAAAAAATTAAAAAAAAAAAATTTAAATAATTTTTTTTTAAAAAAAATAAAAAAAAAAAATAAAAAAAAAAAAAAGGAAAAAAAAAAAAAAAAATAAAAAAGTTAAAAAAAAAACAAAAAAAAGGTTTAAAAATTAAAAATAAATTAAAAAATTTAAAAAAAAAAAAAAAGTTAAGGAAAAAAAAAATCCAAAAAAATTTTTTTTTAAAAAAAAAATTTTTCCCCCGGGCCCAAAAAAAAAAAAAAGGAAAATTAAATTTTTTAAAAAAAAAAACCCCCCTTTTTTTTCCCCCCCGGGGAAAACCCCCCGGGGGAAAAAGGGGGGAAAAACCCCCCCTTTTTTTAAAAAACCCCCCCCCCCAAACCCCCCCGGGGGGCCCCGGGGGAAAAAAAACCCCCCCGGGGGGGGGGGGGAAAAAAACAAATTTATAACCCAAAAAATTTTTTTTTGGGGGAAAAATTTGTTTAAAGGGGGGAAAAACCCCCCCAAAAAATTAAAAAAAAGGTTAAAATAAAATTTTTGGAAAGGGGAAAAAATTTAAGGGGAAAAAAATTTTTTAAAAAAAAAAAAAAAAGGGGAAAAAAAAAAAAAAATTTTTTTTAAAAAAACAAAAAAAAAATGAAAAAAATTTTTTAAAAAAAAAAATTAAGGGAAAAAAAAAAAAAAAAATTTAAAAAAAACCAAAAATTTAAAATTTTTAAAAAAATTTTTTTTAAAAAAAAAAAAAAAAATTTTAAAAATTTAAAAAAAAAAAAAAAGGAAAAAAAAAAAAAAAGGAGAAAAAATGTTTTTTAATTTTTTTTTTAAAAAAAAAAAAAAAATTTTAAAAAAAAAAAAAATTTTAAAAAAAAAAAAAAAAAAAAAAAAAAATAAATTTTTTTTGGGGGGAAACCCCGGGGAAAAATTTTTCCCCCCCCGGGGGGCCCCAAAAACCCCTTTTTTGGGGGCCGGGGGGAAAGGGGGGGGTTTTTGGGGGGGGGGCCCCCCCCCAAAATTTTGGGGGGGGGGGTTTGGGGCCCAAAAAAAAAACCCCTTGGGGGGGAAAGGGAAAAGGCAAGGGGGGGAAAAAAATTTTTTTTGGGGGAAAGATTTTAAAAAAAAGGTAAAAAAAGAAAAGGGGGGCCAAAAGGGGGGAATTATAAACCCCCCAAAAAAACCAAAAAAGGGGGGGGTTTTTAAAAAAAAGGGGGGGGGCCCCCAAAAAAAAGGGGGGGGGCCCCCCCGGGGGGGGGGGGGGGGAAAAAAAAGGGGGGGGGGGGCCCCCCGGGCAGGGCCCCCGGGGGGTTTGGGGCCCCCCAAAAAAAAAACCCCCAAAAAAAAAATTAAAAAAAAAAAAAAACCCCTTTTTTAAAAAAAAAACCCCCAAAAAAAAAAATTTAAAAAAAAAAAAAAAAACCCCCAAAAAAAAAAAAAAAAAAAAATAAAATTTTTTAAAAAAAAAAAAAAGGGAAAAAAAAAAAATTTTAAAAAAAAAAATTTTTTTAAAAAAAAAAAAAGGGCCCCCAAAAAATTTTTTTTTTGGGGGGCCCCCTTTTTTAAGGGGAAAAAAAACCCCGGGGGGGGCCCCCCCAAAATTTTTTTTTTTTTAAATTTTTAAATTTTTTTAAAAAAAAAAATTTTTTTTAAAAATTTTTTGGGGTTGGGAAAAAAAGGGGTTTTTGGGGATAACCCTTTTAAAACCCCCTAAAAAAGGGTTTTTGGGGTTTAAAAAATTTTCCCCCCTTTTTTAAAAATTTTTTTTTTTTCCAAATTTAAAAAGGGAAAACCCCTCCCCTTTTTTTTTTTTTTTAAAAGGGGGGAAAAAAATTTTTTTTTTTAAAAAGGTTTTTTTTTTTTTGATAGGCTTGGGGGAAAAATTTTTTTTTCTTTGGGGGAAATTAAAAAACCCCTTTTTAAACAAATTTTAAATTGCCCCCTTTTTAAAAAAGGTTTCTTTTTTTTTAAAGGAAAAAATTTTTTTCCCCCCTTTTTTTTTTTTTAAAAAAGGAATTTTTGGTTTTTTTTCCCCCCCGGGGAAAAATTTTAAAAATTTTTCCCCTTTTTTAAAAAAAAAAAGATTTGGCTTCCAAAAAAACCCCTTTGGGAAAAGGAGGGAAAATTGGGGGGTTTTTTTTTTAAAAAAAGGGGGCTTTTTAAAAAAGTTTAAGGGGGCCCCCAAAAAATTTTTAAGGAAAAAACCTTTTAAAAAAAAAAAATTAAAATTTTTTTTTTTAAAATTCCAAAAATTTTTCCCCAAATTTTTCAAACCCCCCAAAAAAAAGTTTTAACCCCCCAAAAAAACTTTCCGAAAATTTTTGGGTTTAAAAAAAATTTTTCCCCTTTTTTGGGGGGGAAAAAAAAACCCCCCCCCCGGGGGGGGGAAAAAAACGGGAAAATTTTTAAAAAAAAAATTTTGAAAGGGGTTTAAAAAAAGAAAAAAAATTTTTTTAAAAAACTTAAAAAAAGGGGGCCCCTTTAAAAAAAAGGGGGAAAAAAAAAAAAAAACCAAACTGGAAAATTTTTTAAAAAAAAAGGGAAAAAAACAAAAAAAAAAAAAAAAAAAAGGGGAACAATTTTAATTTTTTCCCCCCCCCAAAAAAAAAAAAGCCCCCTTTTTTTTAAAAAAACAAAAAGGGGAAAAAAAAAAAGGGGGGGGCCCCCAACCAAATTAAATTTTTTTTTTTTTTAATTTTTTTTTTATTTTTTTTGTGGGTTGTTTTTTTTTTAAAAAAAAAAAACCCTTTAAAAGGGTTTTGGGGTTTAAATTTTAAAAAAAAACCCCAAATTTTTAAAAAAAAAATTTTTAAAAAAAAAAAACCCCAAAAATTTTTAAAAAAAACCCCCCCCCCCCAAAAAAAACCCCCTTTTTTAAAAAAAAAAAACCCCAAAACCCCCAAAACCCAAAAAAAAAAAAAAAAATTTAAAAAAAAAAAAAACCCCCCTTAAAAAAAATTTTTTTAAAAAAAAAAAGGCCCCCCAAAAAATTAAAAAACCCCCTTTTTTTTAAAAAAATTTTTTTGGGGGGGAAAGGGGGTTTTTCCCCCAAAAATTTTTTAAATTTTTGGGGGGTTTTTTTTTTTAAAAAGGGGGGAAAAATTTTTTTTTTGAAAAATTTTTTTTTGGGGGGTTAAATTTTTGGGTTTTTTTTAAAAAAAAAACCCAAAAATCTTCCCCAACCCCTTTTTTTTTGGGGGAAATTTTTCCCTTTTTTTAAAAAATTTCCAAAAAAAGCCAAAAATTTTTTTAAACCCCCCTTTTTGAAGGGGGGGGTTTTTTTTAAAAATTTTAAAAAAAAAAATTTTTTTTTAAAAACAATTTTTTAAAAAAAAAAAATTTTTTTAACCCCCAAAAAATTTTAAAAAAATTTGGGAAAAAAAAATTTGGGGTTTTTTTAAAAACCCCTTTTTTTTTCCAAAAATTTTTTTTTTTTAAAAAAAAATTTTTTTTTCCCCCCTTTTTTTTTAAAAAAAAAATTTTTTTTAAATTTTAAAAAAACCCTTTTTCCTTTTTTTGGGGGAAAAATTTTAAAAAGGGGAAAAAACCAAGGCCCCCTTTTTCCCAAAAAATTTTTATTTAAAGGGGTTTTTCTTTTTTTTTTAAAAAAAAAAAGGGCCCCCTTTTTTTTAAAAAAATTTTTTTTAAGGGGGGAAAAGAAAATTTTTAATTTGGGGTTTTTTTTTTTTTTTTTTATAAAGTTTATTTTGGGGTTTTTTTTTTTTTTTAAAAATTTTTTTTTAAAAATTTTTTTAAAAAAAATTTTTTTTTTTAAAAAAAAAAAAAAATTCCCCCAAAAAAAAAAAATTTTTTTGGGGAAATTTTTAAAAAAATTTTTGGGGGTTTTTTTTTTAAAAAAAAATTTTCCTTTTTTTAAAATTTTTTTCCCTTTTTTCCCCCCCTTTTGGGGGGTTTTTTGGGGTTTTTTTTGGGCCCCCCCAGAAAAAAAAAATTTTTTTTTTCCAAATTTTTTTAAAAGGGTTTTTTTTAAAAATTTTTTAAAAAAAAATTTTTTTTTAAAAAATTTTTTCCCCCGGTTTTTTTTTTTTTTTTAATTTTAAATTTAAATTTTTTTCAAAACTCCAAACCCCTTTTTTTTAATCTCCCTTTTTAAATTTAAAATTTTTTTGGAAATTTTTCCCCCCCAAAAAAAGGGGGGGGGGGGGCCAAAAAAAAACCCCCCCCCCCCCCCGGGGTTGGGGGGGGAAATTTTTTCCCCCCCCGGGGGGCTTGCTTGGGGGGGGGCAGGAAAGGGAAAAAAATTTTTTGGGAAAAATTTGGGGGGAAAAGGGGGGGGGGGCCAAAGGGGGGGGAAAAAAGGGGGGGTTGGGCCCCCAAAAAAAAAGGGGGGGAAAAAAAAGGGGGGAAAAAAAATTTTTTAAAAAAAGGGGGGAAAAATTTTAAAAAGGGGGCCCCCCAAAAATTTTTTTGGGCCCCCTTTTTTTTTGGGGGGGGGTTTTGGGGAAACCCGGGGGGCCCGGGGGGGGGGTTAAATTGGGGGGGAAAGGGGGGGGGGGGGGAAAGGGGGGGAAAAAAAAAAAGGGGGGGGGGGGGTTTTCCCCCCCCCCGGGCCCCCCCCGGGGGGAGGGAAAAAAGGGGCGGCCCTTTTTCCCCGGCCCCCCCCCTCCCCCTTTTTCCCCCAAAAAAAAGGGGAAACCTTTTTTTTCCCCCCCCCCCTTTTTTCCCCCCAAAATTTTAAAAAAAAGGGGTTTTAAAATTTTGGGAAAATTTTAAAAGGGTTTTGGGAAAGGGGGGGGGGGGGGGAAGGGGGGGTTTTTGGGGGGGGGTTTTTAAAGGGGAAAAAAAATTTTAAAAAAAAAGGGCCCCCCGGGGGGGGGGGGTTTTTTTCCCCTTTTGGTTAAAAACCTTTTTAAAAAGGGAAAGGGGCCCGGCCCCCTTTTTTTTTAACCTTTTTTAAAAAGGGGGAAAAGGGGGGCCCTTTTTTAAAAAAAGGGGGCCCCCCGGGGCCCCCGGGGGGGAAAAGGGGGGGGGAAAAACCCCAAAAGGGGGAAAAAAAAAAAAAAGGGGGGAGGAAGGGGGCCCGGGGGGGGGGGGAAAAAAAAAAGGTTTTTTAAAATTTTAAAAAAGGGGGGGGGTGGAGGTTTAAAATTTTCCAAAAAAAAAAAAGGCCCGGAGAATTTTAAAAACCCCCCCAAAAAAAAAATTTTTTTAAAAAAAAAAAAAAAAAAAAAGGAAAAAAAAAAAAAATTAAAAAAAGGGAAAAAAAAAAAAAAAAAAGGGAAAAAAAAAAAAAAAAAAAAATTAAAAAAAAAAAAAAAACCCCCGGGGGATCCCCCCCCCGGGGGGGGGGCCCCCCCAACCCCCCCCCCCGGCCCCCCCCCCCCCCCCCCCCCCCCGGGCCCCCCCCCCATTTTTCCCCCCCACCCCAAGGGGGGCCCCCCCCCCCCCCCCCCCCCAAAACCCCCCCAACCCCCCCTTTTTAATTTTTTGGGCCCCCCCCCCCAAACCCCCTTTTTCCCCCTATTTCCCCCCCCCGGGGGGGGAAAAAACCCCCCCCCCCAAAACCCCCCCAAAATTTTTTTGGGGGGGTTTCCCCGGGGAAAAACCCCCCTTTTTAAAAAAACCCCCCCCGGGTTTGGGGGGGGGGGCCCCCCCCCCTTTTCCCCTTTCCCCAAATTCCCGGGGGCCCCCCCGGGCCCCCGGGGCAAAAAAAAATTTCCCCCCCCAAAAACCCCCCGGGACCCCCTTTAAAACCCCGGGCCCCGGGGGAAAAAGGGGGTTTTTTTGGGGGGCCCAAAAAAAGGGGGGGCCCCAAAAAGGGGCCCCCCCCCATTTTGGGGGGAAAAACCCCCCCCCAACCCCAAAAAAATTTTTTTTTTTTTCCCCAAAAAAAAAAAAAAACCCCCTTTGGCCCCAAAAAGGGGGCCCCCCAAAAAAAAAGGTTTTAGGGGGGTTTTTTTTAAAAAAAATTCCCCCAAAAACCCCCCCCTTTTTGGGGAAGGGGAAATTTAAAAAAGGGGGAAAAACCCTTACCCCCGGGGGGGGAAAAAAAAAGGGGGGTTTTTTTGGGAAAATTTTTGGGGCCCCCCCCCGGGTTCCCCCCAAAAAAAAATTGGGGGGGGGCCCAAAAAGGGGGGAAAGGTTAACAAAAAAATTTTTTTTTTTTTTTGGGTTTTTTGGGGGGGGCCCCAAAAACCCCTTTTTAAAAAAAAAATTTGGGGGAAAAAAAAAGCCCAAAAAATTTTTGGGTTAAACCCTTTTGGGGTCCCTTTTTTGGGGGGGAAAAAAAGGGGGGGTTGGAAACCCCAAATTTCCAAAAAAAAAAAATTAAAAAAAAAATTTAAAAAAAAAAATTTAAAAAAAATTAAAATTAAAAAAAAAAAAAGGGGGGGAAAAAAATATAAAAAGGGGAAAAAAGGAAAAAAGGGAAAAAAAAAATTAATTTTTTCCCAAAAAAGGGGAAAAAAAAAAAGGGGAAAAATTTTAAAAAAACCCAAAAAAAAAAAAAAAAAATTTTTAAAAAATAAAAAAAAATTTGGGGGGGAAAAAAACCCCCTTAAAAAAGAAAAAAAGGGGGGAAAAAAAAAAATTTTTTTAAAAAAAGGGAAAAAAAAAAAAAAGGCCCAAAAAGGGGAAAAAAAAAAAAAAAAAAATTTTTGGGGAAAAAAAAACAAAAAGGGAAAAAAAAAAAAAAAAAAAAAGGGAAAAAAAAAAACAAAAAAAAAAGGGAAAAAAAAAAAAAAAAAAAAAGGAAAAAAAAAGGAAAAAAATGAAAAAAAAAAAAGGGTTTTTTAAAAAAAAATTTTAAAAAAAAAAAAAAAAAAAAAAAAAAAAAAAAGGGGGGGGGGAAAAAAAAAAAGGGGAAAAAAAAAAATTTAAAAAAAGGGGGGAAAACAAAAAAAAAAAAAAAAAAAAAAGGAAAAAAGGGGGGAAAAAAAAAAAAAAAAAAAAAAAAAAAAAAAAAAAAAAAAAAAAAAAAAAAAAAAAAAAAAAAAAAAAACCCCCAAAAAAGGGAAAAAAAATTTAAAAAAAAAGGAAAAAAAAAATTTTAAACCCCCGGGGGGAAAAAAAAACCCCCAAAAAATAAAAAACGGGGGCAAAAAAAAGAAAAAAAAAGGGAAAAAAAAAAAAAAAATATTTTAAAAAAAAACCCCAAAAAAAAAAAAAAAAAAAAAAAGGGGGAAAAAAAAAAAAAAAAAAAAAAAAAAAAAGGGAAAAAATTTTTAAAAAAAGGGGGAAAAAAATTTTTTAAAAAAAAAAAAAAAAAAATTTAAAAAAAAAAAAGGGGGAAAAAAAAGGGAAAAAAAG